>CM060124.1:16757415-16917985 GCA_030522415.1 Channallabes apus | reverse complement strand
GAATAAACGTTGTCACTGTGCAGGTGGTAGCCGGGAGCACTATTCAGCAAGACAGAAAAACCATTGCAGTCCATGGTGAGTGGCTGCTCTATGACAGCTAGCCAATGTGGGAATACTGTTTTTATGCTCTTCTTCTGCCCTCAGTCTCTGTTTTGCCTGTGGAAATAAATCTGTATCTCTGTTCTGCCTGTGGAAATAAATCTGTATCTCTGAACTGAAAGGAAACTGAAAGGAAATAAATAACTGCTATTATACAATACTATATGTAGACACCTACCACAAGAGTACAAAGAATGATCGTATTTCACCATCTAAGGAAAACTATACAATAATTACTTAAAAGCATGTTTATTCATTTAGAGGGAACGTTCTGTTTTTATGTATTTAAGTCATTGCCACACTAACACACATACAGTACAAGCACTCATTGCCAATAGAGATCAGCTTTTGCCGTTTTAACCACTCATCACATTGAGCCATGTTTCCACTATATCCTCAAAAATTGGTTTAACACAGTAAGAACTTGAACAATTTATCAGAAATGCAGTAGAAATCGGTAAGTATGTGATATTGTCTCCCTTGACATGCACTTTTATTCGGACATGTTCCAAAAAAAAAAACCTAGTGAGAGCATTTTTGAAACACGATGAACATAAGCACATACTATTGATGGCATTGACCAGTTAATGGCATAACTAGTAACACCTCTTAGTAATTTCATTGACATACAGTACTACAAGCATAGCGCAGCTTGATGAGTTCTCACAACGACCTCTTCAGGCTTGTGCTATGACCATGGGAGATTAACGCCATGTTGTGGAAGACCGCATGAAGTTCATGTTACGGTCTTACCATAGTAATGCTTTACCATGTTTAAGGCACTCATGCAGCAGGTTATCAGTGTGTCTATGTCATGCTCAGAGAATAATTCTATAAATACTGGATCCAATTCCTCATACCATCCCTTCATGATCAAAAGCACTCCACATGTTGCATACCAAACCACCAACTTGGGTTGATCTTGTTAGACCTCTTGAGCATGAGATCGTGTACATGGCAACATCATAAACACATTGAGAACCTGACAGGGACGTGGCTAGGACATGGTAGTAGTGTAAAGATGATAAATGGACATTTTTCCATTTTGACCACATAACCACTGCAATATTTTTAGGGTGCAATGGGAACTTTTTCGACTTCATTGGAGTGTGACAATGGCATTTGCCTGAAACAATAAAGAAACCAAAGTTGAATAATATCTCATGATTGTCGCTCCATGCATATCCATTAAAAGGCTACTGGAAACTGATTGACTTATTTAAAGTCATTATTTGAGATCCACTAACAGATTTGCAAAATGCAGTACAGTTTTCATGCAGTACAGGAGAAATGCATATTTAAAAAATAATGCCATGCTTATGGCCACTCCAACCCCCTGCCACATGTGGTGATAATATTATTTTTAAATGTTTTTGCATGAAGGATCCAACAGCCAAATTACGGCGGTGTAATTTCACACCAATTTTGTGCACATTGGCCAAAAGTGTTAGAGCTCTTTCACAAAAATGGCTTTTGTATATTAGGCAAATTACATCAAAAGTGGGTTGTGCTAAATGGTTCTTCAGCCTTTTTGTTTCGGCCGAACCCATGGACTCAGCCAAAAAAATAATAAAAAATTGTTCATGTAATTAGACCTATTGTGGTAATTTCTCATGCTTGAGTAGCAGCCAGTGTGTGAATCACAAAGTCCATGAACCACAAATAATTCAGGCAGCAGTGATCAGTACTTCATGACAGACTTCTTATTAATCCCATATTGTATAAACTTTACAAATGTTTATAAATAATTCTAGTTTAATTTAAAGGGTATTTAAAGTGACTCTTTTATTGAACTTAAGTTTTTTTTTTACACATTTAATTTTTTTTGTCACATTTTATTAATTTTGTTTTTATTTTCTAATTATTTTAATACATTTTATTCTTAATTTTCTTTTACTGTTAATTAATTTATTATTTTTTACTTTATTACAGAATATTTCAGGTCCCATCTTTTAGCCTTTTCCTCCAATCTGGATGAGCACAACCCTGATGTGGCAGAATGGAGGCTGGATGTTAGCAGAGTCATCAAAATCTCCATGGTCCATGTGAGTGAAATCTGAGGCATCTTCTTCTTTGATCTATTGGATCAAGTGCACTTCGCTAAGATCAGGCTTTTTCCCCTTCATTAATTATATAACCACCCTGAGCTCGACAGTTCTTCCATTCTTACTCCAGTGATAACTGCCTGTGGTTCCTTTTGCTCAAATTTAAAGACTTCCCTAAATCACTGCAAGACTTGGATCTGTTGCAAATGAGTAATGAATGCATCGTGGTGGTGCCACAGGAAAACATCATTTCTGCCTCGCTCTCAATAATCCTCATGTGTCAAATAAATGAAGCTATGGACTGCCACAGAGGAGAGTTTATGATGCTGTCTAATAACTGCACAATGGGTGTTTTTTAAACTTTCTGCTGACCAATGAGAAGTTAAATCAAACACCATCTGACATACTTGGGCATGGTCAGTCGCAGCAACATACTGTATGTACAGTATGGACTGGATTGCTAGACTGTATTGAAGCCATTCTGTTCTCTAATCAGAAGTTCAGAAGAGAAATACTAAAAGTAGGTTAGTATTAATACCCAGCACTTTTAGATTTGAGATCAGAATATGTTATGTTTATTATTAGACCAGTTCTTACCATAGTATGGACTCTAATTCAAAGTATATGCATGTTTAATACAGTTTTATTATTTTATTGGTTCTAAGCTCTGAAAAAATATATTTTCAGGGTCTTGTACAGTAGAGTCCCCAAATAATTTGAGACTTGTAATCAACAGTGTTAAATTGTTATTATTTAATAAAACAGTCATAGGGGAGTTTTTAGGAAAAGCATCGTAACTGGTAAATCTGTGTCTTTTTATTGCTGATTTATACATTTTAAAATAAGTGGTAATATTAACTAACGTTTTATGAACATTTTGCAATACGTTTAATTAGTATGATGTTTACTATTGAAAAAAATGGCAGTTGCAGGTATAAGATGAATAAAATATTTCTATAGGTATCTATTGAATAGAGGTATTTATTGGGAAATAATATTGCAACTTTTGGTAACGGGTGATATCAGCTGATAACTGAGATAAAGATATACAGTATATTAACACATAAAGTAATCAAAAGACTCAGCTTGAGGTATATTCTCTACCGCTCCGGACAAAAACAAATAAAAAAATAAGAGAACCCTGCAAAATAATCAGTTTGTGTTTTTTTTTGTGCATGTATTGGTGAGATGAACAGTTTAGTAAATTTTTTTGTGAACTGCTGACAATATTTCTCCAAAATTCTAAATATACAGTAATTTAGAGTGTATATTTAAAGCAAATGACATCACAACACATAAAAAGATCTTTGCAGAACTTTAATAACTTAAAATGCAAAATATAGATTTTTGATGATGAAACAAAATGCAAAGAATGTCGTAATGCTTTGGCTAAATACAGTAACAGTAAGAAATCAGGATTTGGTGGAATAACCCTGACGTTTTTGACTCTCCACCAGTTTTTCACATTGCTGTTGGGAAACTTTATACCACTCAAAAAAAAAAAAAAGCTAAATTAATGACATTCCAGATGTTTTCTAGAGTAAATTGCAGTAGTCTCTTTAATTTTTTTTTCCAGAGCTGTATCTTAATACACATGTCTGTATCTATTTCTGGGATCTTCAAATCCACATCAGCACGTCGACTGGTTGCACGAAAAAAAAAAAAAAGTAGAAGCTGGTTAGTCCAAACCACAATAGTGATGTTCGCCATATGTGTGCTTCACTCCAGTGGAGTCGTAATCTGGCTAATGAGTTTTCAGCAGACCACATGGGCCTTACCGAAGGACGGCACACTTTAACCTTGTGATTTGACCTGAAACTAATGTCGATATTCTGGGTTTTAATTGCCTCACTGCCTCTATTATATCCTCAAAATAATAACAGCCTATGTGATGATGTGAGAACATTCTGCACAGACGTCGACTGTTAGTGCTTGCTCTGCTTAATAACCAACATAAACAGCTGCCTGGTTCATCCCCTGAAGTGTGAAATTTAGTTTGTTTGAAGGAAAAAGGGAGTACGGTAGGATTAAATATGTTTTCATTCATTTGTTCTTGTCCTGAATTCATACTACATGCTATTAAATTTCCAAACAGTATGCTAAACTACCTCTGATGTATTGTTATTACTATATACTTATCAGCCACAACAACACTAAAAACCACTGCCAGGTGAACTGAATAACAGTGATTATCAATTGTAAACTAGTAAACCGTATACTAGTAAACAGGATCATGGGCACCTGAGGAGCAAAGGCTAGCTCATCCCATCTAATCCCACTGAAAGGCTAATGTAGCACAAATTGCAAAAAAAAGTCAATGCTCCGCCTCCGAGTGGCGCAGTGGTATCTCTGCGCCCTATCATTCAATTCAATTCAATTTTATTTATATAGCGCTTTTAACAATGGTCATTGTCTCAAAGCAGCTTCACAAAAATGAAAGAAATTTAGCAAAAAATAAAAATAAATAAATAAATAATAATAATAATAATAATTATTATTATTATTATTATTATTATTATTATTATAGAAAAGAAAATAATTGGAAGTGTGTATGTGTGAGAAAAATGTGCAAATAATAATAATGAGACGAATTAATGAAATTTCTCTGATGAGCAAGCCAAGGGTGACGGCGACGGTGGCAAGGAAAAACTCCCTGAGATGGCATTAGGAAGAAACCTTGAGAGGAACCAGACTCAACAGGGAACCCATCCTCATTTGGGCGATAACAGATAGAAATGATATGACATCTTGTGTGTTGTGCAGGTGAAAATTCAATATGACAGAAATTATTTAAATTGACATGAAGACCAGTTCAGCATAGGGACGAGTCAGTAGGTGCAGAGGGCAGATGAGGTCTGGATCACTGGAAGCACAGGAGCAGCATGTGTAGCTCCAACCATCATAAAGCTGAATCCAGCTGGAGCTGGTCCTTCTCTGGATGCCTCAGGAACCTCACAGGGTCGGCCTTTGTCTACTGAAGCTGGCAAAATCTCCCGATGCCTCGGGATGGGTAGAGAAATACAGAACAGATGGGGAGAATTAGCGTAGTTGCCATTCGGGATAGGTGTACTGGAGTATGAGTACTGGGATGAGTTATGTGTATGCCAGATTAAAAAGATGCGTCTTGAGTCTACTTTTGAACTGAGAAACCGTGTCTGCTCCCCGAACACTGTCTGGAAGGCTATTCCAAAGCTTTGGAGCTAAATATGAAAAAGCCCTACCCCCTTTTGTAGATTTTAAAATTCTGGGAACTACCAGAAGTCCGGAGCTTTGAGATCTTAAGGCGCGTGGTGGATTGTAGCGTATCAGAAGACTGGTTAGGTATGTGGGAGCTAAACCATTTAAGGCCTTGTATGTAAGTAATACTATTTTGTAATTTATTCTAAACTGAACAGGTAGCCAGTGCAGAGATGATAATATTGGGGTTATATGATCATATTTTCTGGATCTAGTGAGAACCCTGGCAGCTGCATTTTTGATTAACTGAAGCTTGTTTATTGAGGATGCAGGACAACCACCTAGTAATGCATTACAATAGTCCAGTCTGGAGGTCATGAATGCATGAACTAGTTTTTCTGCATCAGATACGGATAAGATGTTCCTAAGTTTGGCAATATTTCGAAGATGGAAAAAGGCTGTTTTTGTGATATTTGAAATGTGATTTTCAAAAGACAAGTTACTGTCTAATATTACGCCCAGGTCTTTTACTGCTGAGCTGGTAATAACAGTACATCCTTCTAAGCGCAAGCTGAATTGTGAAAGCTGTTGTGTGCTGGTTTTTGGGCCAATAAGTAATATCTCTGTCTTATCTGAATTTAATAAAAGAAAGTTATTGGTCATCCAGTCTTTTATGTCCTGGACACACTCAGTTAATCTAGACAATTTAGGTATTTCGTCTGGTTTAGTTGAGCTATATAATTGGGTATCATCAGCATAACAATGGAAACTAATCCCATGTCTTCTAATGATGTTACCCAAGGGAAGCATGTATATTGAGAACAACAGAGGTCCTAAAACTGACCCTTGTGGGACCCCATATTTCACTGGCATTACACCAGACGGTTCTCCATTTAGATCTATCATCCGGAGATCGCTGGTTCGATTCCCGGGTGATGCTGTAACATCTCGCAACGTCCTCCCAGTGTGTTACGCCGCCCCTAACAGTGCGTGAATGAAAAGATACGGTCGGCTGGCGTCTCGTGGTTCGAAGGAAACACGTGATAGTCTTCGGCCCTCCCGACTGAGCGGTAGTGGTAGCCTTAATGTGGGAGCCGCCAAGTGACGGTGAGGAATTGGACACGACTAAATCAGGGAAAAAATCGGAAGAAATAGTCAATGCTGTCTATGATAGAAAGGCACCAGAACACCCAGTGTACGACAGCCTGCTGTGCTTATCTTAACAGGCAAACAGTTCAACATTCTTAACCCAGTCTTTCAATTCTCAAGATCTCAATCGAACTCAATCCAAACAAGTCCGATCCATAGAGGGCCAACCCTGCAACCCACAGCAGCCAAAGGATCTGATCTGCTGCTAATGTCCCAATTCCAGAGACCACAGGATCCCCCGGGGGACTTGGGGACTTAAATCAGAGCTGCCCTTGTGGCAAAAGGGGAACTGATACGATATTGGACTTGGTGTCTTGTGTTGTGATGTTGTAGTTGATTAGTGTATAATGGTGACAGCAGCAGAACCGATTAAGGTTTAATTAATTTCTATGAAAACAGATCAGACAAGATTGGCCAGATTTTTTTGTGGAAGCTAGTAAGGAGATTTTGTCAGAATTTGTGAGGAAGCAAGCAGAATTGGTCAACATTTTCATCCATCTATTATCTGTAGCGCTTATCCTGTTATTAGAGCCACAGTGGGGCTGGAGCCTATCCCAGGGAACTGAGTGCATAAGACAGGGTAGATGAAGTGGCAGGGCATAAGTACACACTCACATACCCAATCATACAAAATACTACAGGCAATTTGGAAAGGCCAATCAATGTGCACTGCAGGTCTTTGGACAGTGGGAGAAAATCAGCATAACAGAACATGCAAACTTCACTGAGATGAGATGAGATTCGGATCCACACACCCCACCCATGGGTGACTAACCAGTACTGCCACATAAAGTAACTAGAATTGGGGGAGTTACCAAGGTTACCAAGGTTATTATTTTTCAGCGAGCTAGTAGGAAAGGTCAGAATTTTCAAGTAAAGCTGCCACAATGGGTGAGAGATTTTTTTCTTTTGGCATGGTGGATAGAATTGGGGGTTGGAATGATACATAAAAACCCTAGACCATTACCATTGCCAATAAACCAAAATTTATGATACAGAAAACACTTTAACATGGTACGCATACACAAATACAGTGCACAAATGTTCTTTTTTGTTTACTATTAAGGTATTCCACACATTGTCTAAAGCTCACATGTATGTTTTCTAGGTGACTGGAGTCAATCCAGAACATCTGCTGGTCACTGTATTGCCAGGACTGCCCACTGCTGCTGAATTCTTCCTGCTCCCGGACAAAGAGCTAACAGAGGGCAAAGCAGACAAAACAGTCACGCATTTAGACCAGGTAAAAATATATTTTAAAAAAACCCTAATGTGTTAACAATGTTATTATGGTTGGACAATTCTAATTATTTTAATAAACACTTTTCAATAAATGAAAAGCTCAAATGTGGCTATTCAATTTCAGCCCAATGCAATATATAATTTAATATCAAATAAATTGTATGTGTTTTGTTTATATTAAAATGTTTTGATATCATCACCATTCTCAACCCTCCTGAAACTTACAGTACATGTGCCCCTTACATCGTCTTGCTCAAATCAACAGCATTGTTTCCCACTTCTGGTTCTTGATTTTAAATGAGACCAGTAACAGGGAGATGACAGACTTGGAAGACTTTCTGGCTTCCTCCAGGAGATGTCAGTGTTGGCCCACTGAGCTCTCAGCAATAATCTATTACACACACTGACACACAGATGCAGACCGCAGCATGCTCTAATGAGTAATTTTCAATATAAACACAGTGACATACTGGTTCATTATATTAAATGGCGGATAAATCCATGTTTACTTCTGTAGATGTCATGTGATTTATGTGTTTTAATCTATATTATATTCAATGACACGGTCCATGCTTTTTATTCTTTGAAGATTTTGTCATATCTTAAAACATGTGCTGTATTTCATTTGGTTTATTTGCTTATTTGAACCTTTTTAGCAACTCAGACATCATTTTATTTGCCTTGGTTTTATTAAAAACTATTTTATTCAGTTGGGGTTTTTTTTTTTCACGACAGGGGTAAGGACAGCTAATTAGAAACAGAAGGCAATGCATATTTCATGCCTCCAATGATTAAAACATTCACAAGGGAAAAAAAAACACTCTCCACACAGCGAGCTGTAGATGAGAATAAATAAACAAGCTCTTCATGAAACTTAATTCGTGGTTGCCACTATGGCCTCATCTCTCCAGTGTCGATGGTTTGATTCCCACTTGGGGTCTGTGGTCATGGAGTTTGCATGGTTCACCCCGCGCTTGGTGGGTTTCCTCTGGGCCATGTCAGTTTCCTCCCACAGTCCGGGCGATGACATGCACGTTAAGCTAACTGGCATTTCCAAATTGCTCCTATTGTGTAAGGGTGTGAATGTATGCATGCTTGTGCCCTGTGATGGATTGGAACCCCATCCACATGTTGTATCCTGCCATGTCCCCTGACTCCCCTGGGATAGGCTCCAGGCCTCCTGCAACACTCTACAGGATAAGTGGTACAGAGAATGAATCAGAGTGAAACTCAATTATATGGTGATGTTATGTGAATTCAGGTCAATGTCTGACATAAGAAGAACATCCCAATTAAGTAGCTCAGCCTGCTGATGCTGGAAGAGATCCAGGATTTTACAGACCTCATCAGTCTTTTACTCAAAAACAATTCTAATGTGCATTTGTAATGGTTTAACATATATACACACACACACACACATATATATATATATATATATATATATATATATATATACGATTTATTTAACAATGTTTTAAGGTGCGTTATATATACACACCAAGAACCTATTGATGCCCTTTATAGGGATTTAGATGACCATGCCAGAACAGTAAACAGGCTTTTGTCTGTGGTTCGCTTGGGAGAAGGTCCTGAGACTAGTGAATGTGTCATTGTTCTTGAGACATTATACAGTTGTCTGGATCGAATAGTTAATCACCAGAGTGGTAGGAGTCCAACAGGGCCATATCTACCAGTCCCACCAACATTTCAGACAAGCCTTAGGGGTCACCCATGCTACAACATCTCATATAACCAGATTTGCCACTGTTTACATCTTGGGTTCAATTGTCAAGGAATTGCATCTTTATTCAGAATAGAACGCCGCACTTTGTTCAGGCACAGACAACGTCTTGGAATAGGGATGAAATATACACCATTGCCTAACTCTGATCTTAACTCACACGTAAGACAGATTTTGCAAAGAACACCAAATGCAGGTGAGACCTACAGTATATTCTCGGCAGTCTCCGCTCTCGTGGCAGCCGCCAGAGATCATCAGTCAGAATATTTCAAATTAACCGTAATAAATTAATGTGGTTACATTTTTTACAGATGTTACTATTTTCTTTTATGAACATGAATTGACATCTGCAGTCAAACATGCATCTTTAAGAGACAAAACATGTACTATTAATTTGTGAAATGTTCACCTCTTTGACAAATTTTTGTCACATTCTGATCATAAGAAGTGGTCTGACGATGAAACCAAAATTAACAGTCTGGTTTATGCATCTTTCACCCAGCAAAAATCTGTCTTTAAACTTAAGGATTTGACATTTGTGATAATAATTGATATTATCTGATATGAAGATTTTTATTGTTGATAATTTTATTATCAACAATAAAATAAAACCTAAAAACTGCGGGATCAATAAAGTTTTCTGAGTTCTGAGTATCCATATCACCCTTCCCTATATACTTCATTCACTAAATGTGTGACATACATACGGCAAGTGCACTTTGATACCTTGTGAATCTAGTGCCAAGTTGAGGCTCCCCTCTTTCCTTTCAAATAATCAAGAACACATCAGTGCTTCCAGGAGAAGCAGTAAAAATTCCCTCATAGGACCTCCCAGATCAATGACTTCTTCATACCTGCCTTTGTCATCAGAAAATGACCATTATATTATTAGGGTTGTATCCAATACTGCTGCATGGTATATATTAAACTGTTTGATCCACTACTATAACAATTATTTCTAAGGATTGTATGCTTATAAATTAAATCATACAGAATTGGAAAGTTTCATTATTTATCCAATATTGTATTGAATTTAATATTTCAGTTAACTAAGTGAAGGGTGAGCAGGTGCTGGCTTGGCATTCAGGTATCGACATGCCTCCACATACTGTATAGTGTATCCACAAACTGAAACCTCATTTGCTTATGGTACAAAATCAACACTTCACTGCTTAAAAGAAGATAATCCTGGCTTTTCTCCTGACCTTTTTCTGGATCTGGACAGCCATGTGCCATACTGCTGGCGTGTGCGGAAGCATGGTCCTGGAGGTGCGTGGTGTGGAGGGTCAGAACAATGTTTGCATTTTTCGAAACTGTATTCGGATTTGAATGAGCTGAGTAAGCCATGTGGGCTTCTGATGAGTTAGCTATTGTTCATCTTAGCGAAGACAAAGAAAGCACATTTTTAAAAAAATACCACAGATGCCATGCTTACATTTTTATTTTACTTCCGTTTATACTGAAATGACTCCCGTTCACACTGAGAACCATGTACTGTATCATGTATTGTGTTTGTGCGACTCTCATACAGTAGGTCATAGGTGTGTAGGTAGGTGTGTGCGCGCGAAGAGTTTGTATGTGTGTTTATGTGCGCGCATCTCATACTGTAGGTGTGTGGCATCAAATGAATGCTTCACTTTTATTGACTACTTTCCTGGATTATTATATTTAGCTTTAAATTTGAAGAACTTCAAATGCTTCTTCGTTTTTTTTTTTTAAAGGCTTCTTAATAGCGCCTACATTCTGCTCACAATTCCGCTACTCCTCAGTGAATATTGAAATCAGGCTAAAAGTCAACACTATAATCCCATACAGGAGTAAAACCATATGTAATGATTGATCTGAACTTTAATTGGAAGTGTAGAGAGAGATGGATGCTGAGTTGAGTTTGGCATGAGGATTCATTTGGTAAATGAAGCAAACAAAATTAATGAAAGCTGGAAAGATGAAAGAACAAAAGACCCTCTTGAAAGGCATAAATAATTACACATTGTACTTCCTTCAACTTTTGGCCTTTGAGAAAGGTCAGAATTGATTGGAGCCTGCTCTAGTTAGCAAAAAGCATTGTAATGAAAATTCTGGGCTTTTTTCAAATGTCTCCTTTGTGGACGGGACAGTACAGTTAATCTCTGTTGTCAGGAACATAAATGCACATTTGATTGTCAGCTGTCAACTGAGCCTGTGTAGTTATGAGAAACAGAGGGATTAGACATACTGTACAGTAAATGAGAGCCCTCCCATCTCGTTTACATTATCTTTATTTCACCTTCAAGGGTAAATGCTTGATTATATATCTAAAGGCATTGTGATGTCTGGCAAGACATCAAGTGTGGTTGGTCTTCACAGTAAAAAAAAAAAAAAGACATAATTTAACTCAAAGTGCCGTATATAACTGCCACACAGTAAATCTGAAATTTTTCATACACGCTGAGTTTGCAATCTTGCAAGCTTGAAACCAATATGCGGTGACTTGTAAATGAAGTGTATGTTCTGAAGAGATATATTACCTCTAACAAGGTGTAAGGGGTAAAATGGTCTGAAAGAAATGAAGTCATGAGTGAGAGAGAGAGAGAGAATACAGTATGATATTTAATATATATGATTACTGTATATTATGATAATAATATTATTAATATTATTTTAATATAACTTACGTCATACTATTTATCTTTTTCTCGGTGCGTATACTTGTTTGGCTGATTCTATATATACAGTATATACAGTATATATACTTATTTATTTAAGATTTACCCTGCAATTATCCATTCCCCCTTTATGCTCTATTGAATAAACTATGATTTTCTTCCACAAAGATCTCCATGTTGATTCTGAATGCGCTGAACCAGAACCAGGTTCAGTTCACATTAAGACCAGGAGTTCAGATCACTGTCTACGCTGCACATTTATCGGCAGGTCAGTAATTGACTTTTTTTTTTAAATATATATACAGTATATATATAATGATATATTTCATTGGTTGGACCTTGTGAGGGCTGTGCATAAGTGAATCCCCAAAACCTCTATGAATTGAAGGAAAAATGGGTTCTCCACAATCATTTAAGACACCAATAAAGTCATTGGCCTTGTGTTTTTTTTCCCTTCAGGCACATTGAAAAAACTGAAAATAAATGTTGCTTTTTGTCTGAGGTTGTATTTCCCTAATGCACCTACTCTGATTAGCTTGTTAAATCATATAATCAAAAGAGGGAATGCTAACTTTTGAACATGACGTTTGTGGCAGCAGCAGAATGTGCAACAATACTGCTCAACTGGTCAGCTTCACATGAAAAATCTGAATGGGGAACAATGGGTTCTCATTGACTCTGATTGTGACGTTATTGTTGGTGCCAGGTGGGCTAGTTTGAATGTTTCAGAAACTGTTAGTCTCCTGGGAATTCTAAGCAGTTTTTAGATTTTTATAAAGAACAGTCCAACAACAATAAAAATCTATTGAATGGCAACCGCTTGTTGGTGAAGGGGGTCAAAGGAGCAGCCAGACTGACAGGAACTCTACTGTAATTCAAGTAACCTCCTTTTATAGCTCACTAAATTGTGAGCCTTGTCGACTACAAACAGGGATTTAAAGCTTCATTGAAACCATACTTTTGAAAAAAAATAATAATAATAAATAAATAAATAAATAAAATAAAAAATATATATATATCTGCCACATAGAAAGTATAAACTTTGTTTATACATTTTTGTGCATGAATATCCAAAGACCAACAGTTTCCAAATGTCTTAAAACCAGCCTGTCTGGCACAAACATTCATGCTATAATCATTAAATTGTTGATCTTGACCTGTATCTGCATGATTTATACTTTATTCTGCTGCCATATGATTGGATTTGAATAACTCCATGACTGAATATGTGTACAGGTGTTCCTAATAAAGTGAAGTCTGTATGTATACATAATGAAGTGTGCTAGACCCACTTTTTCCACTACATTGGAGCACACAAAAACCAGAGAAATAGGCAAGAGGTATAATAATAATAATAATAATAATAAACTTAATGAAACACATTTGTTTAACCAAATACACATATGAACAAACAATTACACTGAATAATTCTCACCAGTCTAAAAGGTTATAAAAGGTTAATGCTACTTTGAGTAGTGTGCTTTATAGGCATAGATTTTCCAATTACCTAGTTCACATGAAATGCTGTTGATATGCTGTAATATCTTTTCCCACAGCACCCCTAGTGGACACCAGTGAGAATCACAGTGGCTCAGCCATGCTTATGCTTCTCTCCATGGTGGTAGTGGGTTTAGCAGTGTTCCTCCTCTATAAATTCAAAAGGTAAAGTGCACACACATATCTGACCCTGCTTGATTAAGAAATGGCTCAAATTAGGCTTGTTTTGTGTCTATTCAGATATTAGCAATGCACCGTCATCATTTATATACAGTAGGTACAGACTTTATCTACGCTATTTGGATTATTATGTGAAAGCCGGCTGAGCTCCTCTGCAATAATAGGGGTCAGTTGTCATTTCATTTTGTTCTGTAATGTCAAATGGATTTCCCTAGACAGGCTGTGCCTCTGTCAGCTCAGTACGATAGTCAGAGACACTCCGTCAAGTGCTGAGTGATATTTCTCAGCCATTTTCCCTGGAAGGCATCCAGAAGATTCATTTTGTCTCAGTGTTTGCCGCCAATCAGAAATGTCAGTCAGTGCTATAGACATTATCAATATTTCAGGCTTTGGGTGTTGACCTTTATGAAATGTTAAACGATTGAGCTTCTCGGACAGGAAAGAAAAGAGCAGCAGGGGTCAATAAGACAAGATCTAGCATGGTGAGAAAGAAGGGGGGAGACATAAAGGTACAGCGGCATGGATTAAATATGAAATTAATTGTTCATAGGAGTGTATTGGTGTACAATTAAACTCTTAAGACTCCATCAGCGTGCAATGAAGTAACATTCTCTGTGTTCAAATAAACATAAATAAGATATATTATTGTAATAATAGAAATTCATAATGCTTACAGTACAAGTAATATGTTCCATTATAGTGATCATCACATTCCTAAAGATATTGCTATTAAATCATTTTCCTTTCCGTTTTGCCACTACTCATCCTCCCTTTGAACTTTTTTTTGCCACTTTTGCTGTCATTTGCTTGGCATCTCATTGTAACTCTTTCCTCAAGGAAGATCCCAGGCCTCCACCTCTATGCAGCGATGCAGAACGAAAAAGAGCAAGAAATGATCCGGAGTCCAGCGAGCCCGATGGAGAGCGAGCCAAGCAGCAGCTCTCAGAGAGAGCTTCCCACCTCGCCGGAGTCTCTGGACACCGAGCTTAACGTCAGCACCATTGGTGTGTACAGGTTCATGTTTTAAATATATGCCACATTTTTATTGTTGTTTTATGATAAACACAGTGAAACACATTTGAGGCAATCACAGTTTTAATAACTAAACTATGAAATATGATCCCCTGCCACTTCCTGGTACCACTTTCCTCATTTCCTGTTGTTGATGATTTTCCTATACTGGCATGCCCTTTTTGTTGTTGTTGTTTATTTTTAATGAACAGTGAAAAGCTGCATGTTTGACCCTGAAATTTGTCTTCTTTGCTATCAAATGTTGAGCATGCAGAAACATTACATGAAGAAAATATCTGTAATAAATGGCAAATGAATTAGATCTTACTAGTCCTTGCAAAGTGAGCAAATTGTACAGTACTAGGTACCAATGAAAACACCGTAGTTATAACAAAAAGAAAATCTTAAAATCAATTAAAAGTAGTAACAGGACAAATATACTGTTTGATGACTAATCATACAGAAAACTCAATTTTCATGAATGGTACGGCCCAGTTTTTACATAAACATGCAACATTCAGACTAGAGTCTATGGAGATTTAAAGAAATTATATAGCCTGAAAGTCACTTTGGAAGTAAAGGTTGTGTGTACAAATTAAGGGAACCCAAAGGTAAGTATTAAATCTGCAGAGGGCAATTTGCATTTTTCATTAGTTGTAGACAAAATGATACCATTTATTAATCCTTAATAAGGAGCGTGTTTATGTAAATTATATCTTCGAGTCGTAGGATGTTTCTCAAACTGTTGACTCATTGCCACTGTTATGTTGATTTCACATTGAATATTTAGCACGCATTCACACGTCCGATGCCAGCTGCATTTAAACAGTGCCTTTGAGAAGATTTTCAGTTCTGTTTATCTTTTCAACAAAATGCAAACTCATGTTCTCGTACTTTTCTTCCACCACCTCCAGTCGCTGTTTTACTTCAGTTTCAGCGAGTCTCTTTAAGATCCGAACTTGCTGTGCTTATTGAGAACAATTAACGCAAACAAAACCTCATTTACATGTTGTTTTCTATCCCTACTTTGCATGTGACTTGAATCGCACAATTAGTTTTTGTAAACGTCTGCTAATTGTGTGTTCGGTTTATCCAAATAGCAAATCACAACTGAGTACCCAGTCAAGGCTGTTTTCTTCATTATAGCCTAAACACAGGCAACATTTATACTCAACTGTATGAGGATTGGGAAGCACATGCATGTGGTGATCATTATAGTCAATAAAGAATAGATTTAGCTGTACTGTATGAGGTTTTTCCTGGCAGTGTGTACCGAGCTCCTCCAATAATCAGTGGCCCAAGAAAATGACTAAGAGCAGGCTCGTTCATATACAAACAGGACTTCCAGTGCATGAGCCAGTTTTTCAAAAGGAATCTCTCAAACACGTTATGCACTTTTGTTAATGCCATGGATCAATGCATTATTTAAATCATGTTTTACATATCTTCTAGGTTATTTGTATATTTCGGTTTTAAAAAATAATCAGTTATCCAACAGTTAGTTCTATCGAGTGATCTGATTGGATGAGATAATTTGATAGAGTTCAAAGAGTCATGATAAAAGATACATAAACAACTGTGATGTGAAGTGATATGTCTGGTGCTGTTGTGCTCTATTATCTATATCATTAATAAAAATCAACTGTCTGTGACCAGCATGGGTAAAAGTAGGTCCTCAGTACTGGAAAGAGGGGAGAGCAGCTGCCTGCCAAAACCCACATTCAAAACCAGTCATGGAAGTACATTCAAGCCAGAAAACACATCTGATAATGTAATGAAATCTTAAAGATCACTGTCCCCTTAGCAATTTCTTCTAAGTCATTATTAATTGCCTCTAAACCATCCACAAGCTACAGTACAAAGCTAAATATCTTCTAACCAAAGGTTAAATCTCACATAACTCCTGATCAAGGATGCTACTGGTTGTGTGGACCAATGGACTGTACACACTACATACAGTAGCACACTAATTTTACATTTCATGCTAATTGTCATTCAGCCCCAGAAATGCCTAAGTTAGCTGATATTCTATAGCAGTAAAAGTGGGAATATAAAGTAAATCTTGTAAGTTTCTCCGCACAGTCCACCACCTCAATCATGTATTCTACTCACCTTTAGTCTGTATACTGTAGTACCAGTAAGAATTTAGAGCTACTTTCACCCCTGTTAATTACCCTAACTGTCGGTTGTTAATTGTAGGTCGTGAAATCCTCCATTGGCAGTTATTTATTACCTCTAGTCCAGGAAGGATGGGTGTTACTAAAGGAGAAAATGATTGGTTAAATAAAGAAACAAATCATAATCTGTTGATAATAAATGACCTGCAAAGATCTGTTGTATGAAAGGTACAGTATATCACAGGAGGAGGAGTGCTGTTGTGCTTAAATATCATCATGTTCCAAATACCGAAGGCATCACAAGAGTGCTGATATTTAGTACAACAATACAATCTTGACAATGGTTTTACAAATGGCATTTATTGCTTAAATATTGCATTTAGGTCATTTGTACGTAGATTGGGATAAGCCATCAGGCGCTAGATGAGAAAAACTGACCATAAAATTGGTGGGGTGGCGTACTCCCTGCAACACTGACCAATGACAGCTTATGAATGTGTAAGTGTATATATATACTGTATATACTGTATATATATATAATATTTGTATGGATCATCCAAATGCTCTCTAGCAAACTTTAGACTGGCCTGGGCATGTATTGGCTTAAACAGGGGGGCCCGTCTGGCACTGCAGAATTTGAGTCCCTGGCGGTGCAGTGTGTTACTGATGGTAGCCTTTGTATACATACTGTAGCCATGTATGCAATAGGTAAGCATCTTGGTGTGAAGAAATCAACTGTGGGAGCAATTATTAGAAAATGGAAGACATACAAGACCACTGATAATCTCCCTCGATATTGGGCTCCATGCAAGATCTCACCCCATGGGGTCAAAATGATCACAAGAACCACAAGATAGCTGGGACCAAAGTAACAAAGGCTACCATCTGTAACACACTGCGCTGCCAGGGGCTCAAACCCTGCTGTGCCAGACGTGTCCCCCTGTTTAAGCCGCTACATGTCCTGGCCCGTCTAAAGTTTGCTAGAGAGCATCTGGATGATCAAGAAGCGGATTGGGAGAATGTCATATGGTTAGATGAAACCAAAATAGAACTTTTTAGTAATAAATGAACTTGTCATGTTTGGAGGAGAAAGAATGCTGAGTTGCATCCAAAGAACACCATACCTACTATGAAGCATGGGGGTGAAAATATCATTCTGCAAAGGGACCAGGATGACTGATCTGTGTAAAGGAAAGAATGAATGGGGCCATGTATCGTGAGATTTTGAGTGAAAAGCTCCTTCCAAGAACAAGGGCATTGAAGATGAAACATGGCTGGGCCTTTCAGCATGACAATGATCGCAAACACACCGTTCGGGCAAAGAAAGAGTGGCTTCATAAGAAGCTTTTCAAGTTCCTGGAGTGGACTAGCCAGTCTCCAGATCGCAACCCCATAGAAAATCGAGGGAGTTGAAAGTCCATGTTGCCCAGCGACAGCCCCCAAACATCACTGCTTTAGAGGAGATCTGCATGGAGATGTGGGCCAAAATACCAGCAACAGTGTGTGAAAACTTTGTGAAGACTTACAGAAAATGTTTGACCTCTGTCATTGCCAACAAAGTGTCTATAACAAAGTATTGAGATGAAATTGTGTTATTGACCAAATACTTATTTTCCACCATAATTTGCAAATAAATCCTTCTTATTTCGTCTCTCATAGTTGAGGTATACTGTACCTATGATGAAAATTACAAACTTACTTATCTTTTTAAGTGGCAGAACATGCACAATTGGTGGCTGACTAAATACTTTTTTTTTTTGCCCCACTGAGTGTATATATATATATATATATATATATATATATATATATATGTATGTATATATATTTAATGCTGCAGTTGTATTTTACTTCAGTACATTGATCTCGGTATGCCACACATCGTGAGTTTCACTCTAGTCTTTAACACCACTGACAGCTCTTTCTGCTCCTCTTCTCTCTTTTGTCCTCTCTGAATGCAGAATGCATTAAACCTCATCCACGTGTCAGAATCTCAACAGAACCTCCTGTCTACATCGACGTCTGACTTTTCCAGACCGCCACTGCAAAGGGACATTGATCATTCAATCACAAAAAGGTTTTAAGCTTTATACAGTACCTGTGCATGTTGGACATTGACACTTTACTGTGCTTTGTGAATACCAGACAAAAACTGTGTACAGGTTTTTTATACGTATGTCTATCGAATAAGAGAGCATTTTTAATGATGTTTATTTATAAGAAATGATCAGTACATAC
This sequence comes from Channallabes apus, assembly GCA_030522415.1. NCBI lineage: Eukaryota > Metazoa > Chordata > Actinopteri > Siluriformes > Clariidae > Channallabes > Channallabes apus. The sequence goes on along the minus strand of CM060124.1, from coordinate 16,898,847 downwards.
ACAATCATAAAAGGCCAGCATGTATAATAATCAAGAAGGGTAAAAGTAAAAAAGGGAGTGTAATAATTTACATTTATTTACTTTAATGTATTACTTTACAAAGAAGTAGTACAATGAAGTGGTGCGATATTTATCTGTCTGTCAATTTATGTAATATAAATGCAAGAGATTTAAAATTTATGATTTTGAGTAAAATTGTAATTTAAGGTACATTCCGCACTCAAACCTAAATTTTGTATAGAACCTTAGCCAACATGTAAACTTATTATTATTATTATTATTATTATTATTATTATTATTATTATTATTATATCTCTATCTATCTCTATTTAGTTTCAGTGTGATTTTAAACAAATTGGAATACACAAAAATAGTAGAGTTGTAAAGACTTCCTTCCTTTATTATTATTATTATTATTATTATTATTATTATTATTTTTACTTAAACTATATACAAGTCTACACTCTCCCTAAGAGGACATAATAATAGAATTGTGGACGATTGTAAAAGAAAAAAAGTGTTATTATTAAAAAATATATATTAAAAAAAAGATTATTCACAAGATTCAGTGATTTCTAATTTCAAAATTTATTTTCTTCTCAGATCTTAAGCAAAATAATGAAATGTGGACGGGTTTTTATCATAATCCCATGCAACAGTATAATATGTTTCATGCACTTTTTCATTATTGCTTTCAGTTCACACTCAAAGGGAAATTTACACTATATTTGAGTATATAGTGAGTATATATGTATTAATATTTAATATAGGATACATTCCTCCTGCTACTAAGCAGTATATTATTATTATTATTATTATTATTATTATTATTATTATTATTTGTAATAGTAGTAAGATTCCCCATTTTAGTTATGGATTTAGATGTGTATTAGAAAAGAAATATTTTATATCAATAAATGAAGTAATTTGCTGATACTAATGAACTTTTTCACCTCAGTGTAAAGCTCTGATTTTGTCTTGTGTCAGCAATGTACTGTTCTACAGACTGTGTTAGAAATAACAGTGTATTATCTTAGCATCATGAATTATCTTACTATAAGTCTGTACCAGTTTTAAGTGTACATTAACAGTTAAATAAAAACTGATTTTTTTTCTTTCATATTTGAATGTTTTAAAACCACTCAAAAATCCATTGCAACTTCTTTTCTTCTAATACTATAATCTGATGAATGTACAGTAAGTGGGGTAACATCTTTATTACTGACTTCAAATGTGCTGCATGTTTATGAATTAATTCATGTTTTTAAAACACAAATTTCCTTTATTATTTATTTTATTTCATTTAATTTCATTAAATCCTAGAGATCTCTGTACAGAGCATAATGCCATTATGTATAAAAGCTGTGTGAGCTGATTGTCTTTAATCAGAGATGTAGGATGATGACACTCATAAGAAGCTTTTGAGATAATTAATATGGGTATTGATTAAATGCCTGAAAGCAAAAGGCCATAAATGAAACACCAGCAAATGAATACTAATCTGAGCCCCACACACTTTGCAGACAGCAACATGTTTAAATGGAATACAGTATATGTTTTATTTATTAACTTGACTTCATATGGAAAAATGGCACCTTGTATGGCCCATATTCTAAAGTTAAAACAGATAACATCACAAAAGCTAAGCTTAGGTTTTACAAGAACTTTCCATGATTTGCAAGTTTGTCTTGCGAATCAAAATGTCATGCAAAAGATGACTTCTAACGAATTAGGGACATTTGTTTTATTTCATATGAATGAAGTAAGAAAAAGTCTAATGAAATAAGTGAGACTTACTGGGAAGGAATGACTCTGTATGATAATTTACACTGTGGTGATCACCACATCAGACTGCTATTGGCAGGGTTGTCAGTGGCACAGTTTTCACACCAAATTAGTTTGGCATAAACTCTGAATCTGCCAAGATATTTTTAATATAAGTATATCAAGAAAGTAATTTCATGAATAAAATAAATTTTTCCAAATTAAAGACAATTTCATTTAGTGTAGAGATTGCATCCATGACACACAGAACCATTTCTATGGTAAGAGATGGACTGATCAGCCTTAACATTAATACATAACCATTGATTGTCAATTATATAGCAGTAAATGGATGACAGGACCATGAACACCCAAGGTTCACTAATGGCCACGGGGATCAAAGGCCAGATCCCACAGAAAAGCCACTGCAGGACAAATAACTGAAAAAAGGTCAGTCCTGGCCATAATAGAAAGGCACCAAAGCACCCAGTGCATAGCCCACTGCACATGTGGCCCAGCAGGCAAAGGGCCCAAGCCTGCCAACCTGACCTTCAAAACTTTCCAGATTCCTATCTGATCAAGCACCGAACAAACAAGTCTGATACATGGAGGCCCCACCACACAACCCACTAGTGTGGATCACCCAAAGGATCCGCCATTAACGTCCTGGTGCCAGACACCTCAGCACACACCATGAGGAGTCACGCCATGAGGGGCCAAAGCCACCCTAGTGGCACCAAGGGGAACCCAACACTTAGGTTGTCATAATATTAATGTTTTAATAAGTTATGGCTGATTGGTGTATTACAAAGAGAGGAAGAGGAATTATGACTTTGATAAGGTTTATATATCTAGGATCCATGTGCACCCTGCCGAGCATGTCTCCTACAGTACACGAATTTTGGGGGTTAGATTCAGAACTTTTATGTGGTTTCTGAGAGATAGTCAGTTGAACGCTTTGCTGAAACCTGAACACTCTGGTTAAAAATATGTGTTCCAATCTGTGAAACCCAGCTGAAGTTTTTCTTATGATACATAAAACGATATGTAGAATGATTTTATGTAGAAATTTATATATAATAAAATAATTTTCACAATAGTTTTCACAGTTGGTTCTACTGTGTTTGGCTTACAACTTTTGACATTAGTGGTGGGAAACACATGTGCTACAGTATATTAAACACAGTTTTAAAAAGTTTGTGTTAATTGTTTAAAACAATCTATGTGACTGTATTTTATTGCCAATGTCAGTTACAGGATTACTTTAAATACTCGCTAGATATCAGCCGTGACTTTTCTTATGCTTTCAGTCATGTGAAATCAAACAAAATTTCTCTCACTCATTACAATAAATACGGTTGTTTTTTTAGCATGAGACTACACTACATATCCACACGTGTACAATTCTTAAATACAGTTCATTTACTTCCAACAGAAAAAAAGAATAACAAAGAGTAGCGTATTGACTACAGAAAAAGGACATACTGTAGTATCACACAAACACTCAGTTTGCCAACAGAAGCAGCAAACGAGAGCCCAGAAACTACACCCCTCTCAAGAGGTACCAAGATTATTTTTGTAAAAAAAAAAAACAAGATTTATTACTGTAAAGTTTTTTATATAAAACAAGCTAATTCAGTGTATAATGGCTTCTTTTTTTCTTTCTTTCTTTATTCATTCTCAGCACAGTGTCGTGTGATTTTTTTTCTTTATTTTTAATTTTAGCTTGATACATTTACAGTCATATTTATTATTCAGTGGTGTACATGTTTGTGTGTTTTGGTTTTCTTACAATATTTGTAAAAAAAAAATACAAAAAAAGCTCATACACTATCTAATTTGCTGAAGTATAGATAAAGAAAAATGAGGTATCATTAATGTGTGTGTGTGTGTGGACAATTTGTTTCTATTGCATATTAATCCTTGTTTGAAAGCATTTAATTACATAATTTAGTTATAGAAATGAATTTCAGTTTTGATACACAGTTAATTCAATGGTTATAATTGCTAATTTATAATAATAGTTACAAATAGCTGTTTTTTTTTCAAAATACAATGTACAAGATACAATGACTATATGCTCATAACATAAAGTAAGTATTTCCTGAAATGTTTTAATATAATGTATCTTGAATTTTAATTAAGTTATCCAAATTACATTTATTAATTAAATTTGTGCTGGTTGGCAATATTACAAATTTGCTGATCTGTCATAACATTAAAATCCTTAAGAATAAAACCACCTACTGTAGGTTTTAGGTTCTACTTGAACCACGGGGTAACCTGTGGCCCCTCCGGGCATAGCTTCATAAGACCTCTGGGGGGGCTGGGGTGGATGCTGTGGTCCCATGAGATCCAGAAATGATGAAACATTGGTGTAATTAAATAATAAGAAACTGATTTAGTGGGCAGTGGTGGCTCAAAGGGCTAAGGCACTGAGTTACCAACCGGAAGATCGGCGGTTCGATCCCCTGCTCCACCAGGTTGCCACTGTTGGGCCCTTGAGCAAGGCCCTTAACCCTATCTGCTCCAGGGGCGCTGTATCATGGCTGACCCTGCGCTCTGACCCTAGTTGCACTGGGATATGAGAAGAAGGAATTTCACTGTGCTGTAATGTACTGTATATGTGACAAATAAAGGCTTAACTTTAACTTTTTAAACTATGAAGAGAGGCATAAAATTCTCTGGGGTCTGCGGGTGTTTTGGGGACGTGGAGATGTTTTGACCTGCCCTGACATTGGGGAATTTTTCAGTTAATTATAAACATGACATATGAAAATGGCTAAACTGTAATTACACTGTATTCAGCACAAACGTGGCTACAATAACATGCTAGCAGCATGTATGTACAGTACAAGTTTGTATTTTGGAGAAAACAACAAGTATGAAAAAGCAAAAAGTTGAGTCATTAAAATGAGGGCCACAAAACCCATTTAAAACATTTGTCTACAAGACTACAAGTTTTTCCTTCAAAGCAATGTGAAAATCATCCTGCTCAGTAATTCACAGAAAACAAATGTATTGTGATTTAAATTTTCTAATACACTTTTTGTTTAGAAAGGCCATATGCAAGGAGGCATGAATGATCATTAACAATGCTGTAATTTATACCAGTGAAGACAAAGACCAGCATAATGAGCCCTTCAACCAGGTATGTGACAGAGAGGAATGTCCTACAAGAAAGGAATTTGAGGGCAAAAGAAAGACATACTATACTACCGCTCAAAAGTTTGGGATCACTTGGTGATTTATTGTCTACATTCCACAATAATAATGGGGATTTCAAAACTCTTGTCAGTTGTCATTTTAAGATACTTTATGAAACAGTTCTTGCAAGAACAGTATTGTCAAGTGCATATGCGAAACCATGATGAACCTGGCTCTCATGAAGACCTTCCCGTCCCAGGAAAGCAAGACCAAAACGTACCTCGGGTTTAGAGAAGTTAATTTAGAGTTACCAGCCTCAAAACCAATTAACAACCAGCACCTCAGATTAGAGCCATTATGAAGGCTTTACAGATCATGAGTAGCAGATACATGTCAATATCAACTGGAGATTATTGCATATTTTGGATGCAACAGGTGTTCAGGGTAAAACAGTGCAAACAAGAATAGTGCAGGATAAAAAAAGGTGTATGGTTAAATACAGTCACACATCTCGAAAACAGCCACTCTCGAGTCTTCAACTGAAGACACGGGTAAACATACGTGGCATTTCCATGGTGTTTTTTTTTGCCGCTCGCCATGCACAGAGAACCTGCAACCAGCAGGGGCAACATTCCCAGGATGTGAGGTCAGCACAGCTCCTGGAACTGGTACATGTTCCCCACTTGTACATTTTGGACACCACAAAGCTCTTTGATAAGGTTTTCCATATACTCTTTATGGGACAGGTTACCATATAGTTCTTTATGCACAATGAAAGCATTGGTGGAAGTGATGGCCAAAAAGTGTAGATAAATATTGTTATATCTGTACCACATTGTTTTGTACTGTGCAGTGTAGTACTATAAAAGCTGATCAGACAGGTCAACAACGCCAATGTGATTGTTGTACCGGTGCAGGATATGGTAATGTCTTTGTCCTCCATGTACCTTGTAATTTCACCCTCTTCTGCACAGTGTCTCCTGTATACACAGAATGGATAGTAGAACAGGCAGATGCATCTTGTGTGTCCATCCACTTTACATATACAAAAGGTCCTTCCTGCTTTTCCCCTGTGCAAGGTGCTGACGAAGGCAAGGGTGATGCAGACACATTGCTAAATATAAATGAGTAAAATATTCTAGGCATATACAGTATTGTTTTATATAAAAGTATACACATGCACAATTAATGGGTATGGGGTATTCAAAAAGGGTTACCTGAACCAAAAAGAAGGTTCTCCCCATATATAAGTTCTTCTGGGTTCATTGGTTTCCTTTCACCTACAATAAAATTGGTGGCAGGCAAATCAGCTATGTTTTGTGGGGAAAGTCATGTGAATATGTGTGCATAGTGCCCTGCAATGGACTGGTGTTCTATCCAAGGAGTTTCACTGTTTCCACACTCGGCATTCATGGGATAGGTTTTCTGATTCAGTGTGACATGATCTAACTCTAATATTACGCTCATCCCGAAGATACTGTAAATGGAATATGATGATGATGATGATGATGGTTCCTATCTTATTAGTAGTAGTAGTCGTAATAGCAGTAATAGTAGTCATACTACTTTACAAAAGTATTTTACTTTTTAGTTGTGTGTAGTTGAATTCCATTAAAAATAATAGGAAAATGAAAGTTTTTTTTTTTTTTTTAATCATTATTATGAATACTAACCCAGCCAGCTCTCTGTTCCTAGCTCTACAGTATCTGTCAGTGGATCACCAGCTTTATGATAGACAGGCAACAGCTAGTGAGAGTGGGGAAATTCATGCCCAACAGCCGCACCATCAGCACTGGCGTCCCCCAGGGATGCGTTCTCTCCCCACTGCTCTTCTCCCTCTAGACAAACGACTGCACCTCTACAGTACCTCTCTCCCTCTGTCAAGCTCCTGACATTTGTGAACGGCACTACAGTCATCGGCACCGTCTAGGACGATAATGAGTCTGCATATAAACGTGAGGTTGAGCAGCTGGCTGTCTGGTGGAGTCACAGCAACCTGAAGCTGAACACACTCAAAACAGTGGAGATGATTGTTGTCCTCAGGAGAAACCCCAGCACTTCCCCTCATTCGCCATCATGAACAGCACTGTGGCAACAGCGGATTCATCAATCACATTGACGGCATTGGTAAATGGGGTTGTATTTCCTTTGCCATCATTGAATCTATCCTGTGCACTTCAATAAATCTGGTTGGGCTCAGCTACAAAATCAGACACCAGAAAACTACAGTACAAAGGACTGTTCGGACTGCTGAAAGGATTATCATTGCTTCCCTGGTCACCTTTCGAGAACTGTATATACCTGTATCCAGAGTGAAGAAAATCACTTTGGAGCCCTCACATCCAAGCCACCTTTTCTTTGAATGTTTTTCCCATATGTATGTTTGTCAACAGAGCACTGATCAACAGGACACCCGGGCACAAGAACAGTTTTTCCCAGGTGATTGCCTTATAAACAGTTAAATGTTCACCTAACTGTGAAATAAAAAATATGTGCAATAATATGATGATGTGCAATGATTTATTTGACTTATTTGACAATACCCCACATCCTAAAAATTGCCACTGATTATCACGCAAGTGATATGGCAAAATACTGGATCATCTTATAAGACAAGTATGTCATGCTCATGTTCTAAAAAGTGTATTTTTTGCTCTAGGACATGCATTCCAAGCATATCAGGTGTAGAAATACCCAGAGTAACAGCCTCACAATCCCTTTCAGCTAACAACAATGGGTTAGAAAAAGGACGATGTAGTGGAAGGAAAAAAGGGACGGAGATTGAGGTTATGTGTGAGTGAGAAAGAGAGAGGGATAATTCCCTAGGCTTTCCCCTACTATTCATGCTCTGATAGGCCTGTGTCCCAGAGGAGCTCTGTGAACTCAAAGCAACAGACTGAAGGTCACTTTGCAATGCATGTTAATTTGTCCTGCCTGTGCTGATTGCCATTTAGGAACAAGTCGTTTGATTAGCCACCCCAGTGGAGATGTGGCAGTTTCGTCGATGGTGTAGTGTAATGTTTTTTTGTTTTGTTTAGTTTTTTGCTCTAAACTTTTCTTTCAAAAGGGTTTACCAACATCAGGGGCCTCATGTATCAACGATGCGTACGCACAAAAACTTTGCTTATGCCAGTTTTCACGCTCACGGTCGGATTTACTAACAGTGAAATTAACGTGAGAATGTGCGTTCTTCCACGCCAACTTCATGTCTGCCGTACGTGTATTTCTTGTGTGTGTTTTTTTATTTCCTTTGGCGACTCCTAGAGGCAATTATGTTAAATTGCACACTACAAAGTATCGCACCAACACATGTGAAAAACATTGCTATTAATTTATATTTGATAAAATTGGTTAATTGACAATATTTTTCTACCAATTATGTGATTTAGAACCTTTGCAAATGTATACAACCCTTAGTCTATGGCAATGGCAGTGTTGGCCTTATTAGAGGACATTGTCAATGGCCGAATCCGAAGGGAACGCATTTTTAGGGATCACAGTGATTTCTGGCCCACGATGATGACTGGCTTATTAGCCGTTTCAGATTTCCAAGAGCCAAGAGACTCTCAGGATGGCGCCGCGGATGGCTGCCTCAGTGTGGAGCTCTCCATTAGTCTTACTGTTTTTGTTAGTTTGTCCTGTTTTTTGTTTCTCAAACGTAATAACTTATACCAGGGATGAACTGCTGAACGTTCAGCAGGACACATCACACAATTTTCAACCACTTTTTGATTTTTCAAACGTTTTACTGAACATTGTAACCGGCGGAGCAGCTGCGCTGTTTAAATGCTTTAAGAAGCGCAGGCGGGGGAAGAGAGCCGGCGCGCTCGTCAAGCTCCGACAGCGCGGCTTTAGAACTGCGCTGCCGAGTATACATCTGGCGAATCTCCGCTCTCTACCCAACAAAATGGACGAACTTTTCCTGCTCTCCAGGAAAAATAAGGACTTTTCAAACTCTGCCGCGCTGTGTTTCACGGAAACCTGGCTGAATGAAGCCATCCCGGACAACGCGCTACACCTGCCGGGCTTCCAGCTGTTCAGAGCGGATCGCGACACAGAATCAACGGGGAAATCGCGAGGCGGCGGGACATGCTTTTACATCAACGAAAGTTGGTGTACAAATGTGACACCATTGAAGAAGATGTGCTGTCCTGATCTAGAGGCATATTTCATCAACTGCAAGCCTTTCTATTCGCCGCGCGAGTTCACCTCGTTCATTCTTGTGAGTGTGTACATCCCTCCACAAGCGTGTGTGAACGCAGCATTGCAACAGCTGGCTGCTCAGATCACAGACACGGAGCAACAACACCCGGACTCTCTTATAATTATACTTGGGGATTTTAACAAAGCAAACCTCAAACGTGAACTGCCTAAATACAAACAGCACATCACATGCCCCACCAGAGACAAAAATACTTTGGATCACTGCTACACCACAATAAAGGATGCATATCGCTCCGTTCCCAGAGCAGCTTTAGGACTTTCTGACCACTGCCTGGTTCATCTTCTCCCAACCTATAGGCAAAAACTTAAATCTGCTAAGCCTGTAGTAAGGACAGTAAAGAGATGGACCAGTGAAGCAGAACAGGAATTACAGGCCTGTTTTGACTGCACTGATTGGAGTGTTTTTGAAGCTGCTGCCACCAATCTGGACGAGCTCACAGATTCTGTAACATCCTACATCAGTTTCTGTGAGGACATGTGCATCCCTACCAGGACACTTTTAACATATAACAATGACAAACCATGGTTTACAGCAAAGCTCAGACAGCTTCGTCAGGCCAAAGAGGATGCCTACAGGAGTGGGGACAGGATCTTGTACAACCAGGCCAGGAACACACTAACAAGGGCGATCAGAGCAGCTAAGAGGAGCTACTCTAAAAAACTGGAAAACCAGTTTTCGGCAAACGACCCTGCTTCAGTGTGGAAAGGCCTGAAAACCATCACTAACTACAAGACGCCATCCCCCAACTCTGTAGGGAATCAACAACTGGTTGATGACCTGAATGAGTTCTATTGTAGATTTGAAACTCCCAGTCTCACACCACACTCCTGTCCTAACCCTCTTTCTACACCACCATTATCACCTCTGACAACCACCCTCTCTTCCCCCCCTGCACTCCAGGTCTGTGAAAAGGATGTTCGCCAGATCTTTCTGAAACAAAAGAGAAGGAAAGCTCCAGGCCCAGACGGCGTGACACCAGCCTGTCTGAAATCCTGTGCTGACCAGCTGGCGCCCATTTTCACACAGATCTTCAACAGATCACTGGAACAATGTGAAGTGCCTTTGTGCTTTAAACGTTCCACAATCATCCCCATTCCAAAAAAAACTAAAATCACAGGACTTAATGACTACAGACCAGTCGCCCTAACATCTGTGGTCATGAAGTCATTTGAAAGACTGGTGTTGGCCTATCTGAGGGACATCACAGGACCCTTACTGGACCCTCTGCAGTTTGCTTATAGAGCAAACAGGTCTGTTGATGATGCAGTTAATATGGGACTGCACTTCATCCTTCAACATCTGGACAAACCAGGGGCTTATGCAAGGGTCTTGTTCATAGACTTTTCATCAGCTTTTAATACGATCATCCCAGCACTGCTTCAGACCAAATTAAACCAGCTCTCTGTTCCTAGCTCTATCTGTCACTGGATCACCAGCTTTCTGACAGACAGGCAGCAGCTAGTGAAACTGGGAAAATTCATATCCAACAGTCACACCACCAATACTGGAGCCCCTCAGGGATGCGTTCTCTCCCCACTGCTCTTCTCCATCTACACCAACGACTGCACCTCCACAGACCCCACTGTCAAGCTCCTGAAATTTGCAGATGACACTACAATCATCGGCCTCATCCAGGACGGTGACGAGTCTGCATACAGAAGGGAGGTCAAGCAGTTGGCTGTCTGGTGCAGTCACAACAACCTGGAGCTAAACACGCTCAAAACAGTGGAGATGATCGTGGACTTCAGGAGAAACCCACCTGCACTTCCCCCACTCACCATCATGAACAGCACTGTGACGGCAGTGGAGTCATTCCGGTTCCTGGGCACGACCATCTCTCAGGACCTGAAGTGGGACATTCACATTGACTCCATTGTTAAAAAGGCCCACCAGAGGTTGTATTTCCTTCGCCAGCTGAAGAAATTCAACCTGCCACAGGAGCTGCTCACACAGTTCTACTCAGCCGTCATTGAATCCGTCCTGTGCACTTCAATAACTGTCTGGTTTGGCTCAGCTACGAAAGCAGACATCAGAAGACTACAAAGGACGGTTCGGACTGCTGAAAGAATTATTGGCACTCCCCTGCCCACGCTGCAAGAACTGTATATATCCAGAGTGAAGAAAAGGGCACGGAATATCACTTTGGACCCCTCACACCCAAGCCACCTTCTTTTTGAACTTTTGCCATCAGGTCGACGCTACAGAGCACCGAACACCAGGACAGTCAGGCATAAGAACAGTTTTTTCCCCCAGGCAATCTACCTCCTTAACAGATAAACATCATTCAAACGGTCAATAAATATATGTGCAATATTGTGTACAACACCACTGTGCAATATACTGTATAATACCACAGACTTCAGATATTGATGTAACTTATTTAAAAGTATCTCACATCGTACTCCATTTGATGTCAACCATTTAAAAAATTTTTTTTTTTTTTTTTTTTTTTTTTTTTTTTTGCGTCATGCTGTTTTTGTCTTGTCATTTGTATTTTTTGTTCTGGAAGCTCCGTCACTAAAACAAATTCCTTGTACGTGCAAGCGTACTTGGCAATAAAACTCTTTCTGATTCTGATTCTGATTCTATCCTCCTGGAGCTCTGTGCTGAGTTGGGTCCAAATTTGGAAAGAGAGACAGCGAGGAGCCACGCATTACCCGTTCCCTTACAGGTGCTGACAATGCTTGGTTTCCTGGCAACTGGTTCTTTCCAAAGGGAACTGGCAGACCGCTCGGGGTTAAGCCAGTCGTCTTTGAGCCATGCAGTGCCAGCTGTATGGGACGGGATCACCTGCAAGTCTAGCAGGTACAGTACAGTATATAAGGTTTCCATACCATGCAGTTGACCAGCCAAACATTAAAGCGCAATTTGCAGCGATCGCCGGTTTTCCTAATGTAATCGGAGCGATCGACTGCACGCACATTGCTATAAAGTCGCCATCTGAATACGAATTTGCATACGTGAATCGGAAACATTTCCATTCCATAAATGTGCAAATAATATGTGATGCTCAAACAGGGCCGGTTCTACGGGGGGCAAGAGAGGGCATCGCCCACTCAAATAAATGTCTTGCCCCCTCAAATAAAAAATTTGAAATGTTGAGAAAGCACATTTCACACAAAATGAATTTATAACAAGTTGATAAAATGATTTGCGTTAGCGGAAAAATCCGCCTAAAAAGGGACACTACATAATACGGTATTAGATTTCACAGGCTGCAGCACGTGCAAACCCCCCATCGCATGATCTGACTGCGCGCCAATCCGCCCCCCCCCCCCCCTCGCCCCGTTGCATGATCTGACCGCGCGCACCCCATATGGTCTGGTCTAGAACCGGCCCTGCTCAAATGCGCCTAACAAATATTGTGGCGAGGTGGCCTGGGTCAACCCATGATTCATTCATTCTCACAAACAGCATGGTTGGGATGAGGCTCCAAGGTGGCAGGGTGCGCCATGGGTGGCTTCTTGGTGGGTGATGTATTTGATATTATTCCAGCTAAGTTTTTTTTTTTTTTTGTTATTAATTCCGGAGGACAAACTTGCAAATAACACAGTTTTTCTCCGGTCTACCTCCGATAGGAGCACCTCCAATTCACATTCTGTGAAGTTTCTCTTCTTGCTTGCTTTTGCCATTGCTTTTTCGTTTGGTTTTGCCAAAGTGGAGTCATTACTTTATTTATACGGGGGAGGAGGCAGGGAGGGGTTTTGCGCTCGTGCACCTGCGCTCAATTTCACGTTAATTCGGATGTACAAAGAGAATATGCGTGGGGTTCCGCGTACGCAGTGTTTCATACATCAGATTTTTTTACTGCGTATGCACATTTACAGCTTTGTCCGTACGCAATGTTTTAGTATGAATTCAACGCAAGTCTTTGTACATGATGGCCCCTGGTGAGTTCAGTGTATCTAAAATGCAGGTAATGATGATAATGATTATATATTATACTTAATTAATATAATATAATGAAGAGAGTATGTAGTAGTAGGTCTTTCGGCTGCTCCCGGCAAGGGGTCGCCACAGCGGAATATCCAGTCCGCACTACAACTTCGCACAGGTTTTACGCCGGATGCCCTTCCTGACGCAACCCTCCCATTTTATTCGGGCTTGGGACCGGCACTGTATCCAGTGGCTGGGGTGTGGGCACTGGCTGGAATCGAACCCGGGCCGTCCGCATGGCAGGCGAAACACCTGCTGTACCACTGAGCCACCAGTGCCACAATTTAACTTTAATTAAATATTATTAATATAATATAAAAAATATTTTATTATTATTATTATTATTATTATTATTATTATTATTATATCTTTTCAATGTTGTAAAACATTTAAGCACAGCATTATATCTAAATGTTACAGTGTACTCAAACTAAAAACTCCAAAACTACACAAAAATATTTCACATTTGCTAACAGAAAACTCATACTTTTTTAACTTTAAAAATGTATTTGGATCTGTCATACACATTCCTCTAAACAAATTATTATGATAGAAATCTTAACATATCAGACTGACCCCTCAAAGCAGCTTTTATAGAAAATCAGTCAACACCTACAGTATAATCAATTAAATTGATTATACTATGCACATTTTTGACAAGTACAAGTGCTTCCCCAAAAACGTATTCCACTCCTAGTAGACATATCGATTAAAAATTTTAAATCAGGCATAGAGAGAGCTGATTGGCCGAGCTCTCTCAGGGGGGAGGGATGAGAGGTACTTTGTGCTCTCACATTAATCATGGCTCTACAGCCAATGGACTACTTGCATGCAGACTCGTGACGTACTTCCGCTTTGAAGTAATATGGCTCTCTGAGTTCCGGTTTGTCAGCCATTGTGTTGGAGTTTGGAGGAAATGTTCAGAAAAAAGTGTGTTTATAGATTTCAGAGACAGCAGAAGGTATAAAACGTACACTGTTGTGTTCCGCTGTGTACATCTTCTGCGAAGTTCAACGGAACTTTAAGTTTTCACAGTTTTCCTTCAAATGTGGACCTTAGAAAACGGTGGTGGCTTGTGAACATACGGCGAGACGATTTTTGTCCTACCAGCAATTCAAAGGTTTGCAGTAAACATTTTAGCAGTGATCAGATTATTGAACCGCAAACACCAGAGGCACGAAAAAAGTTATGGCGCTTTTCCACTGCATAGTATGGCACGACACGGTTCAGTTCAACTCACTTTTGGGGAGTTTTCCACTGGGAACAGTACCTGGTCCTTTTTTTAGTACCACCTCAGCCGAGTTTCCAAGCGCGCCGAACCGTTACCAAAACGTGACGTGTAAACTCTGCTGGTCACTGATTGGCCGGAGAAAATCGTCATTACTGCGTCACCGAACTTGCGACACGAGACACAACAGAACCGCTATATTTAGAACAGCCAGAGAAGGATCGCACGCACCTTTTTGTATTAACCAAAAATTTTCTTTGGCTGCCATCAGCCTCTTTTGAAACAAACTCCTTCGTCTCGTTTGTGGCGCGTTTACGATGACGTCACGGCAGTAGCGGCACCGCAACTCAAACAACACGTAAGTAATCCCACCACTCTGGAAGCACAAACCAAGCTAAATGCGCCGAAACGAAGTGAGTTGAACTGAACCGTGTCGTGCCGTACTATGCAGTGGAAAAGAGGCATTAGTAACTGGCGCTGTACCAGTGCTTTTAGCCTGGAATGATTACGCCGTTAAAGCAAAAGCTGCTGAAGTGGTATCCATCGAACCCATACCCATGGATATAACGATGGATCATGATTACTGTAGCATTCCTGAGCCTTCATTATTAGACGTGACGTGTTAAAATAGAAGAACTTTCTAATGAAGTGGAGGAGCTGAAAAAACACCTACAAGAGCTACACGTTCAGTGTGACTGTACATTTACAGAACACAGTACAGGGTAGTATTTACAATGTGTTATCTATATATACACTACTCTTAGTCTACCTCATAAGACTCTTGTCTGTTACAGAGCTGCTCTCTATCACTTTATCATACATACAAGCTCTATTTGCACTATACAGTATGTCTGCATTTGCACTACTCTTTCTGGTTTGCACTCTCTGCCATGTGCCCTTACTTGTATATTGTATTTTTTAATATATATTATATGTATAATTGTATTTATTCATATTTTTATTTAAAAAATTCTACTTTATGTATTTAATGTTATCTGTTATCCACCAAGGGTCTGAGAGTAACGCAATTTCATTTCTCTGTATGTCCTGTACATGTGGCAGAATTGACAATAAAGTTGACTGTGACTTTAATAAGTTCTTATATAGAATATAATACATATATATTCTTATATAATATGGTTATTTTGCAAATACGATGCACGTCAGTAACGTTAATCCGTGGGAGATCCTGGAGACAGCGGGTGTAGAACGTAGCCATTGCTAAACGGAGCTGACTGAGCCCTATTGAATACAAGTAGCACATCAGGGGCGTCTGTGAGGTCGCGCACGCGGAAGGAGTGGCTAGTGCTTTCCTCCGAGTGTGTTATTCCGTGAGCAAGCAGTTCGAAAAGATGCGGTTGGCTGACATCACGCGGTTCGGAGGAAACACGTGATACTCTTCGCCTTCCCGACTGAGCGGTAGTGGTAGCCTTAATGTGGGAGCTAAATTGGGGAGAAAATTGGAACCCCCTACCCCCCAAAAAAAATAATCATTTAAATCAGGCTGGGGTATTAACTATGTTCTCTGAAATTTACTTTAATTTCAAAGGTACAACTATGATTTTTTTTTCCTGGTTATCTATCTGACTGAGTCACTGATAAAATGTCTCGGGTTACTTTGCTGTAACCCAGTTCCCTGAAACACGGGAACGAGATGCTGCGTGAAAACGCTCTGGGAACCATTTTGTCCAGTTGCCGGTTGTGAAGCATGTGTGCAAACACGCCAAAAGGTGACGTCATCTGATTAGATGCAGGTGGAGGTTATAAATACAAGTGAGCCGGCAACAAACCTCAGATTAATTTGTCTGAACGGACATCCGGTCACGTGGTAGTGCGGCATTCGGACGCAGCATCTCGTTCCCGCCTTTCAGGGAACAGGGTTACAGGAAAGTAACCCGAGACGTTCCCTTTCAAGGCTACACTCGATGCTGCGTGAAAACGCTATGGGAACGAGAATACCAACGCCGCCGCACTACAGGTGTCTGGACCCCAAGGTTGTGTAGCGTGTGCGCACAAAGCCGAGAAGGTCTCAGAACTATGCCTGGGCAGCTAACTCGGGGTCAGTGAGCCCGGAGTAGCATGAACATCCAGATTATAAATGTAAGAAATGTGTGCGGGGAGGACCAACCCTTCGCGCCCCACAATTGCTGCAGGGGATACCTCCTGCTGGTGCAGACTGGGACGATCACCCTGGTTGGGTGAGCCCTGCTTCCCAGAGGCGAAGTGAGCCCACGCGCCTCATAGGAGAGGGCAATATGCATCTCTCACCCAGTATAGTGGCGCTCTGACTTACGCCACTAGCTGATGCGGTGGACGTAAATCTGAAGAGCACATACTGGACAGTAAGTGAAGTTTCTCCTGCTCCAAAGCTGTAAAAGACGGAGGACAGAAGGCTTCAAACAATGCAGTTAAGTACATCCTGAGGGTACTAGGGCACAAGCCCAAGGACAAGCTTTTCCTGCAGAAGCTCCAGCACTGAAACATTTCGGCAGTGGACTGGGTCTAACTGCTTGGCACACACTTGCTGCAGGGGAATACATCTTGCTAATCCAATAGCTGAGGTGATCCCCTGGTTGAATGATCCCTGATTCCTAGAGGCGAAGTGAGCCCACGCGCCTCATAGGACAGGGCAATAGCATCTCTCATCCAGAACATGTAGAAGCTGCTCTGACCTACGCCACTAGCTGATGCGGTGGACGTAGATCTGAAGAGCACAAGCTGGTCACAGCAAGTGAAGTCTCTCCTGCTCCGGAGCTGTAAGCACGGAGGACAGAAGGCTTCAAGAGCAACAGGGTGCCTGTTGGGTTTATAGAGCTTCCGGAAGATAGTTGAGAGAGGATGCAGAGTAGAGACTGGGGTCTGAACCACATAGAAAGGGTACGAAGCACATGGCGCGTAACCCTTATTGGGGATTGGCCCTAGTGAAATCCCCTGGTTCTTAGCCACAACTTGCAATGCTCTCATGTGCAGAAGGCCCAAAGGTGTCACCGTGGATGCAGCTGCCATGAGACCTAGGATGTCTGAAAGTGATGGTCACTTTCTGGTCTAGCTTGTTTTCCTTGAGGGTGTTGAGAATGTGTTCGACACAAGCGGGAGACAGTTCTGCCCGCTTACGATCGAATCCCATATGGCACACAATGTGTTGTCCTCTGAACAGGAAAGAGCACGCTTTCGTGGCGTTGGGTCTCAATCCTGAAAACAGAGATGAGCTACAGTAGGACGACATGCTGGTGTCGAAGCACTAGCCACCAGATGCCCTGGGACTCCCGTAAGAACCAGGGCTAAATCCATGCATTTTGTATATGTACGGGTGAGCTAGACCAATGGAAGGACCCGATACTGGTAAGCTTCGCCCCCGAAAGCGAACCTCAGGATCTTCCTGTGTTGTGGCAATGTTTCTGTATGAAAGTAAGTGTCCTTAAATCGATTGTCGGAAATCAATCGCTTGGTAGGATTTGAGAGCAATCACTTTGACAGTCAACATTTGAACTGTATTCATAGATTCTCAGATAGCGGAAGAGCCCGCAAAATCTGAAAAATTGGACGCAGCCCCGCTCCTCTTGGGAACCAAGAATACCGACTGTAGTAGCCTGACTCACTGTCTGGTGGGGGAAAATGTTCCATGGCCCTCTTCCCCAGCAGCTTTGTCAGCAGATGCGCACTTTCCGGTTTCATGGAAGTGGAGACCACGCCATTGAAAACACAGAGGGTGAAGTGAGAACTGAGTCCTGTAGTTTCTCTCTCCAGTCCTTAGCACCCAAGGAGATAAACTTGGCAGTAGCTTCCACGCTGCCAGTTTCTCAGAAAAGGGCAAAAGTTTCGGCGGCTTGGTTAAACGGGGGGATGTTAGATGTTCGGCATCCTGAAACATGGCAGGAAAAACCGAAGAACTAACAGCCTATTGGAGACTGGTGTTGCCCGAAACACCAGTGGTGGTGGAGCAAGAACACATTTTTTATATATATATATATATATATATATATATATATATATATTTATTATTATTATTATTATTATTATTAAAAAAACATTTTTTTTATCAGTCTGACCTCTTGGGGCAGATAGCGCAACGCGGCACACCCCAATCTTTACGAGGAGGTGCCCGGGTCCAAAAAAATACACCCTCCTAGTGTTTTATGCCTAGGTCGAGACTGGGTGGCCGACAATCCCGACTCTTGAGCACGGCGGGGAGGGAATTTCCCAAAAGCTTGTTCGTATAACTTCGCCCCAGAACCTAGTGGCGGCTGAGTTAACGACATCGCTAAACAGGCTGGGAGGCGAGATAGGGGCATTAAGGAGAAATGCACAATCCTATCCTTGATGCGCCTGAGATTTAGCCACAGGTGCCTCCTGCGAAAACCGTAGCAGCCATAAAACGGCCGATAACACGAGCTGTCTGCTTTGTTGCATGAAGAGACAAGTCTGTAGCTCGGCATAATTCCAATATGCCTTATCTTGAAGAGCCCCGCCAGTAGTCAAGTCTCTCAGCAAGTCAGCCTGGTAGGCCTGCAAAACCGCCCTGGTGTGCAGTGGAGCACCAAGCTGACCTACTGCCTGAAAAGCTTTTCCCTCCAGGGAAGATGAAAGTCTACACAGCTAGAAGGGAAGTACAGTATAAGCTTTCCAGGAAGGATGATGTCCCAGGAGAGAGATAGCCTGTGAAGCGTCTCTTCTATCTGGGCGTCATCATATAACCCCGCGCTCCCACATCAACTATATTTAAATAAATAAATAAGTTGATGGCAGGAAAAACACGGGATGAATACAGCTTACTCCATGAAAGGGTTAACGCATATGGAGAGAGCCATCGTTGAGGCTCCGCCCCCCGGCCACCCGACAGAACCTGCCATCTACTGTTTTTATTTATTTATTTTTTTTAGTGCTTAAGGCTATTTTCATCTCCGCTAAGCAAGAGAGGAATCCTCGTGATGAGAACGCGGAAGAAAAGGAGCTTACCTCCGTCTGCCGCAGCTCTGTCAGATGCACGAGTTTTAAGCCAGGAATGCGTGGCGGCTCTGAGCTTCTGACGGAATGCGAGCCGCGCGCAGCACTAACCGAAGCAGTGTAGAAATCGCACTCCGATATGGATTATCACTCAAGGAGGGATATCTAGTTTAAACTCGCCATATTGGTGAGTTAAACACCTTCTTATTTTGCTGGTTTAAACACAGGCACGCTCACAACAAGGTTGAAGACAAATGATCTGAGGTTTGTTGCCGGCTCACTTGTATTTATAACCTCCACCTGCATCTAATCAGATGACGTCACCTGACCGAGATTATATATATATATATATAGCCAAATTTTGGTGTGTTTGCACACATGCTTCACAACCGGCAACTGGACAAAATGCTTCCCATAGCGTTTTCACGCAGCATCGAGTGTAGCCTTCAAAGGGAACAGGATTTTTAACACAACTGGAGTTAATGCTGTGATAACATGAATATGCAAGTCTAGAGATTAATAGCAGCAAGATTCAACATTAATTAATCTAATGGTGAGTAGCATTATTTGCATCTTTCACTACTGTCAGTAGCTTATCTCGATGTTGCTATAATTACTACTCTGTATTATGCAAGTGAAATGTTAAGATTGACAGAATAAACACATGTTTAGATTAGTACATCAATGCACTTGTGCGTGTTTGTCAGCGGAAAAGTAATGAGTGTCCATTTTATTTAAAATGTGTGGAATAAAAGTAAAGGTTTCTCATTTTAAAAGTAAATTGTAGTGAGTAGAAGTAAAAAGTAATACATACAGTATGGAAAAAACTAAAAAAAAAATTACAGATATGCATTAAAATTAACCCAAATACTTATACTTACTGTAGGTGTAGTTACAAAGTACAGTAGTTCGTTAATTGGCATCTCTGCTAATTGTACATGGATTGAAAAAAAAAACAAGCAACTTGTACTATAAATATCAGAAATGTATTATTGCAGAAGTGGTGCAATAATACCTTTATATTTATCAATGTGTCCCAATATTTATAACATTTTAAAATGTAACAGAACAGGACAACATTAATAATGACTTAACCTTAAACATAATTCATAAAGCTATATATTCTACTTAGGAGGCTACAGTACCTTTAAATTTCCGGGACGTCTTACTTGAATGCACCTAATAGTCTCCAGTTTAAATTTTTGGCTCATGGACGAGCTAATCTCAGTCTCCTCGAAATTGGCAACTCTTTAGTCATGAACGGTCATGAATTACTTATTTTTGACCCCCTACCGAACCATGCCAAACTAAACTAAAATAAATACTGTATAGCACTCACAAACTGTCCATGATTTTATGAAAACTCATCAAAACTCTGTTACTATTTCTCTTAAACCTGCTGTTTTTTTTAATTAATCAATTAATTGTATAAATTTTCTACTTATATACATATTTCTTAACACTTAATTTTATTTCATATCTCAGCATATACTGCATATACATATAACATATATCTCACTTACTGTAGCAAACGGGTTCAAGAGTCGACCCTAAAATTCTTCCTTATTAAGGTCACTACAATTATTGTGGAAACAAATCTTTGTACTTGTCATGTCTGTATATCATACACAGGAACGCAGATGCAGGAGGAAGAATACAGCGTTTATTTATGGTTCCAAAAGATATAGACACAGAGGTCGTTCTGCCAGACGCAGGCTGCAGGCGGTGTCACTTGAAACAAGAAACTTAAAGGACTTCTCTATGCCTTGAGAGTTCGATCGATTGATGCGTATCGTCTTTTAGACGTTGCCTCGAACGGAGAACTGCTTCTCCTCACACACATACACCTCGCCTGCAGGTACTGCTCAACTCTGGAGATGGGAACAAAGACGCACAAGAGATGGGGTTAGTAACCACAACATAAAACGTGCTTGCACAAAGGTGACCAGACAGAGTGGTATGGGTTCGGCTGGGTTAAATAGTGAGACACATGAGGTAGACACAGGTGATACCCATCTGATGTTAATGGGGGACAATAACACACGCAGACACACTAGGGGGAGACAAAGCTACGGCTCAGTAATCTGGTGAGCCGGATCTTTCTCTCCGGGGCTGAGGTGGCTCGGGTGTGACATTACCCCCCCTCCCAGGACCGGCTTCCTGAAGGAGAGGTGGGCGCTCTCTCTGCGTTACCAGAGGGGGTCAGGACCCACCGGCCTGATGGAATTGCCGGTGGGTGGGTCGGCCTGGAGGTCGTGGCGCAGGGCGATCCGGCCGAGCCAGATGAAACTCGAAAATGAGTTCTGGGCTCAGGATGTCCTTTGCCGGGACCCAGCTGGATTCCTCCGCCCCGTACCCCTCCCATTCCACCAAGTATTGGAGGGAGCCCCCTCGCCTCCGGGAGTCTAGTAGTTGTTGGACTCTGAACGCTGGAGCGCCCTCTATCTCCACAGCCCCGGGGAGCGAAGGGTCTACGACACCTCCGTCCAGCGGCCCCCGTATCACTGGCCTGAGAAGAGAAATATGAAAAACGGGATTAATACGCATGTGCGTAGGCAGCTGTAATTTGAAAGAAATGGCATTGATTTGAGAAATAATAGGAAAGGGACCAATAAATCTGGGAGAAAGCTTACGACAGGGGAGGTTTAGAAAAAGGTCCTTTGTCGAGAGCCAAACTCGATCTCCTACCTGGAGCGGAGGACTTTCCCTTCGCCGCCTATCGGCAATTTTTTTGAAGCGGCGAACTGCTTGGGAGATGGGGCTATTGGTGGGAGTGGCATTAGTGAGGAGTGCTTCTCCTCACACACATACACCTCGCCTGCAGGTACTGCTCAACTCTGGAGATGGGAACAAAGACGCACAAGAGATGGGGTTAGTAACCACAACATAAAACGTGCTTGCACAACGGTGACCAGACAGAGTGGTATGGGTTTGACTGGGTTAAATAGTGAGACACATGAGGTAGACACAGATGATACCCATCCGATGTTAATGGGGGACAATAACACCCGCAGACGCACTAGGGGGAGACAAAGCTATGGCTCAGTAATCCGGTGAGCCGGATCTTTCTCTCCGGGGCTGAGGTGGCTCAGGTGTGACAGTACTACCCTACATTCAGTACTGCATGAAATGAAAAGTTTAACCTAATTTCAAAATGTTAATTTAACAGCCACCTAGACTAGAAAGCAATAAGACTAGTTGAGATGGAAGTTGTTCCTTGTTGCCTCATCCTTGTGTGAGGGGTGATATAGGTGATATAGCAGGATTGTACTGTAACAATTTCATCCTAAAAATTTCTATAAGATTTATTACTTCAGGAACAAGTTATGGAATGTGGGAGAGGTCCCTTTTGCTACAGGCTACTGTCTAATTAAGCAATATCACACAAGAGGGAGTGCTGTTATATTGAATATGAGCATGGCTGTGAGTCATGCTTTTATACAACAATTTCACAATTTATTATTTACAGATTATGATTGGTTTGTTTATTTAAATTGTTGTTTTGTTCTGCCGACACATATCCTTCTGCAACTGGAGGAAATAACTAACTGCGACTGGCAGGACTAGTTTTGAGCTGGCAATAGACAGTTAGCCCCTGATAGTTAGTGTAATTAGCAGGCATAAAAGTAATTTTTTATTATTACAGATACCATGTTGCCAAACAATAAGGAGAATAACTCATGGAGAGTCCTGATAAACGTACAGGTTTATATACTATTGTTGTTGTTGTTAGACTTTCTGTGCTCCCCGTCAAGGGGTCAACTGCTAGGCACATGTTTTACACAAGGTGTCCTTTCTGATGCAATCCTCCCTTTTTATCTGGGCTTAGGACTGGCACTGCAGCTGGGCATTGGGTGGGAATCAAACCCAGGCCTACCTACCACTGAGCCACCAATGCCCCTTAGGTAGGTTGCTGTGTAACTCACATTAGCAGTGAACAACATGGATGGTTTACCAAGGAGACAAATTGTTTTTAAGATGGCATAACATTTTCAAATGTGTTTTCTTGAAAGTGCTTCTGTGACTGGTTTTGAATGTGGGTTTTGGCAGGCAGCTGCTCTCCCCTCTTTCCAATGCTGAGGACCATATAGATTTACTTCCACCTACTGTATGTTGCAGTTAGTGTAATTAATAATTACTACAACATCTGTAATGTGGAGTGATACATATAGTTAACTGCCCCAGGGCTTTTATGCTTTTATGCCATGCTTTTATGCATGGAATGTCTCTCGTCCAATCAGATCACTTGGTTGGAACAAATTGCTGTATAATGAGTTTTAGAGTAACTCCATGAATCATAAGTTGTTATCATACAGTAAGTAAGTGGTTCTCAATCATTTTCTGTCATTCCCCACTTAAGGGGGTGAGCGAATTTTCAAGCCGCACAAAATGATAACAAAATCGACCAAGTTTACTGTTTATTGAAATATCAATTTCTAAACCAATAAGATCAAACAACACCAAGTTCAAAACCGATAAAATACACGTGCAATTGTTATAAAAGGCTTACGTTGTCACATATCTTTGCATAATTGACCCCATGTTTATTAGCTGCTCAGCAATCGTTTGTAGTTTTTTGGCCAATTCTGTATGCAACTTTGAATGAAGCCATTTGTGCTTTGCTGTCCACTGATTCAGATTTTACCATGCGATTATCCTGCTGTCTGTATTCTGCCAGCTTTCTTTGAAAGAAGGCTAGTGGCTTATTAACGTGACTGGAGTGTGTTGTCTCTAAGTGTCTTCCTAATTTGTTGGGTCTCATGCTGTCTGCTGCCAGCGGTTTAAGACACAAAACATACAAGGGTTTCTCTTCTGCCCCCACCATTCCCACCATGAATCCAAGCTCAACATAGTCTTCATTAGGGGTGGGCGATATAACCAAAATCTTCTATCACGGTAGAAGCAATTTTCTACCTCGATAATGATATACTGTATATCAAAATATAGCAATTTGTATCTGAAAATGCATAAATAAAAATTCAAACACAAAGAAAGTGTTTTACATAATGTAATTCTATAACTGTGAATTGCTGATGTTTTGCTGCATTTTTTTTACTTTGGCCATATTTGTTTGGATGCTTGGATTTCAGATGATAGGAAAGGTTTGACGTGTTTCCATCACTTGTTAAAACAGTGCATCACTTGTTGTGTACCTTGCAAATCACGTTCATCTCATTCGTATCACGTTTCTTATACCCAAACCAATACCACAACACAGACGAGGCACCTTTTTTCTTTACAATCTCATCGTTGTTGGTTTCGTCACATGTAAGCAAACTCACTGCTGCTGCACCGTCTTCTTCCATTGTTGAAGTGTATGTGAAACCAAACACATCAAAGGTGGGACGAAACCGTGGCACCTGACTGAAACCAAATATCTCCGCGGCCCAGTGGACAGGGCAGGGACTACTGTATCTGGATAGCGACGAGATGAGATGATCTGGGCCCGGTTTCTCGATAACGCACACTATTCGCGCGCTAAGAAGACTCTTAAGATATATCTTACGTTAAGTGATAACTTTTCTAAGTGTATTTCTCGAACTGTCTCTTAGGAGTCTTCTTACATTAAGTCGCTGCCTCTTACGTCTGACGTTACAAGGCGCTGTCTACAGTGAAGGTCCTGAATTAGCTGACATCGGTTGCTCAGGAATCGATTTTTCACTCCTTTTGCGTGACAGTGTTAAGAAAGATGGCACTTTCTATGCAAATTAAACATTGCACTAAATTATTTTAATAGCGTTTATTTCGACATGGGTTAACTTAACAATAACATGCCATAATAGACAAATATATTAATTAAATCACCAAACTGTCGCTAATATTTTCATGTAAACTGTGGCCGTGAAACGAACCGGGTATAGAATCATAGTTGATGGACAAACAGCTGATAACACTCTTCACCAGCTTCAGAAACAATGTGAAACATGTCAGTTGTTGGGGTTGTATAGCGCACTTATGGAATGAATACGATGAGATGACAGAGTGGAGGTTTAATACTATCCCTATCTCACCTACGCGGGGCCGTAAGTGTGGTTCATTATGATTCGGCGCGAGTTTTGGTTCTGTTATTACGTTTCCATCTTACCACGCAATAAAAATAAACATGTTTAACATGTGGAAACTCGCGGACCTTGCAGATCTTCGCGGACCATCGGGCGGCCACTCGAGGCGGATCACGGTGCCTAATACCCCTATCTCACCTGTGTGGCCTGACTCATCTCCGTGAGCTGCCACGATTGCCTACAACGTTCCTTTAACGTTCCGCGAAGTTCTGCAAGGTCTGCAAGCTTCCGTGAGTACTAGCAAAAAATTAAACGTTGAATTTTTCACCAAAGATGGAAACGTAATCACAGCGCAAAAACTCGGTGTGAATCATGATCAAGCCTACGGCCACAGCGCGAGACCGTGCAGGTGAGATAGAGGTATAACACACCGCATCTCACAGCGAGTCAAACCGCATAAGTGAATACTGTAGGGGTATTACACATTACAATCACCCAGAAAAATGAATGGATGCGCTGTCTGAAACTCCCAAGGTTATTTTCTCATTTAACTAAATCAAATTTCATAAAAATAAAACGTATCAAAAGAAAAACCCATAAAGTTATGGATAATGGCTAATGATCAATGAAACATATTTTAAACAAAAAGCAGAGAGCAGCTGGACATCGGGACGTAGAGCGTAAGTACGACGCGTTGGTCTGGCACGCGCAGGTCTGAGCAGCTCAAGAAGCTTCATAATCTGTTGCGTTGGAAGGCAAAACTTTTTTTTTTTTTTTTTTTAATAACGACCACGGGGAAAATTTGAAAAGGGATGAAGTTTTGTCTAAAGGAAAAATTTACATGACCCACACGGCTCCACGGACCGCGCCGTCTTCAGTTTAACACAACACCACGCTGCCAAATTGTTTGCCACCTGTTTAATATTAATAGTGATTGCCAAGTTTAATGCATTAGTCACATTATGAAATAGGCTAATTAAAAGTCACTCTATTAGTTCTGATATCAAATAAAATAACATTCTTCAACAGGTCTACAGTATATTCCATCATTAATACGACTTTGATAACGTGCCATAATGTGTTTGCATGCACCGCTGGTTTATAAAGACTGCTGCTCAGTAGCGGCGACTAGTGTCTTGAGCTGAAACTACGCTAAGTATGAGTTAAGGTTGGTCCAGACCAACCTTACGAACGTGTGACTTAGCTAAGAGATACATAGCGTAAGAACGTTTCGGGAAATGCGCCATAATGTTAAGAGAGAGGTTAAGGTACAACTTAAGAACTACTTAGCGATAAGAAGCTTTTGAGAAACCGGGCCCTGGTTTATTCGCACAGCCCGATGGATCGTGCGGCGCGGACCAACTTGAGCAGCGCTGCTCGAATCACAAACCTGCGGGACCCACTGTGTTTTTATTTAAAAACTATTTATTTAAAATGTCAGGACTGTTTAATATTGTTTCCGCCTTGCCATGCCTGGTTTGTACGTGCGCATCCCAGCGGGGTAAAATATAATTTGATGGTCGGCGCGGTCTAATTCTGTCAGAGTCGCGCAGCGCTGACCAGTGGGTCGCGCAGGTTTGTGATTCGAGCAGCGCTGCTCAAGTTGGTCCGACGTTAAACCATTATTGTTGCACTATGGTTCCACTTTTTCTCCCGGCCCACAACTGATGTTATTTTAAATTTACTTGTATTAATGATCCATTTATTTGTGTGTGATTGTTTAGTTTTGAGCGTACGCTCTTCATTATCAATAAAGAAAACCATGAATTAGAATAGGTACTTTCCTAAGGTACTTTTTTTAATAGGTACTTATTTTCCACTAATTTCCTCCCGTTCATTGCGCCCCACCTGTCATGTCTGTATTCCCCACTAGTGGCGCGCCCCACACTTTGAGAACCACTGCTGTAAGTGGTTAAGAGTCATTGTTCGACTTTGTTCTAAACTAAAACAACATCTTCAAAAACCCACACAAAAGACCTGAAATCATCCTACACTGAAAAAGGCGCACAGATTTAATTTCCTCTTCTCAGTGTTTGAGTTCGACACAAGGTCACCATGGTGCACAAGCATTTCTGACGTTAAGATATTATCTACTCCATAATCATTTCCCATCTCCCAACATTTTTAATAAATCTTACAACAGAAATTGTTCTGTGTATTATAGTCACACTTTCTGCACTTACTCTCACTTTGCTTTTGTTTGTAGAAAAGTTAAATTGAAGTGTAAAAATTGGGGAGTCCAATTTATGACGACTAGGACCAATATTATTTATATTGTGCTAAAAGGGGCAGCAAAACAAAAGGCCAGCAAATCACTCTGTTAAAAGGATTACCAGTTACGGAATTGCTCACCTTCACATATGACACCAGGAAATCAAGTGTTGTTTTTACATATTATCATTGTGCTGTAATTTCCAGGGTTCTTTTCCAGTCAGCAGATGCATAGGAGGAGCCTCGGCACTTTCTTCCCTCACGCCGCACGATGCTGAATTAATTTGTGATCGCCCAGACATTCGAAATTTAACAGCCCAATGGTTCAGCAACGTCAGTGTGACTATGCACACAAATCTATGCATGCACACACACAGACACACACACGCACACGGAATAACTTACCTTAATGAGCCTTTCAGAGAAACCTACCTCCTCCCTAAAGCAGTTAAATCAGACATAAACAAGACTGGCTGTAGTTATGAGTCATTACGAGTCGCGGTGAAGGCATGCGTGCATAAAAAAAAAAGATGAACTCCTAATTCATCTGACAGATTTATGGTAATATCCTATAAAATGCTCACAAGCACAACATTCTATTATCTCAGGTTCTGTTAATTAGACAGTAATATAACGTTTTTTGTTTTTGTTTTTTCCGCATATACAGTAATGCAACATACCTAAGCATAGGAAAATCTAGTTACCATAAACATCCTTTTCTTCTCTGATGGACTAAAGTAGAATGCTAATGAGCACATGTTGAAATACAGGCGTCATGTAAGTGCATGTCAGTTTTGTGGTATGTTCTTTGACTGAGATTACAGCCGGAAAAACAGAAGCCCTAAATTGTTTGCTGGCAGCATTTGTTCTCCTTATAAAACATTTACTCTGTAATTGCATAATACAGTCAAAGCCATGCAGAGGCCTATTACTGTATATTCTTCCTAATCCATACAAATGTCCAATTTGCACAGAATATTTTGGACTGCACTATTGTTTACAATCAACAGGGGGCGGTATGAGTCCATGAGCATATTCAATTACAAATGGTGGTCTGGGTCTGGCAAAGTAAGAAAATAACCTGATAATAGGCGCTGATAGCCCCTGCCTAAGTTTTGCCTCATCATATAAATACCGTATACTATCCCTTGTTTAAACAACAATTACTGTCAAATCAGACACCTACTCATTCACTTAACTACTCAAAAGTACAAGTGCAGACACCAAGAGAAGCTAAGTGCAACACGTGAGATAACAATAGACAAAACATCCAGCTGTTAAATGAAGGAGGCTTGCTAAGGTCTAGGGTGACACTCTAATCACAAGCTAGGGGAGCAAGGTAGATGCGTGGGCAGACAAAATGCCAAAGCTATTCCTCTCTCGATCTCTCTCTCTCTCTCTCTCTCTTGCTCTCCTTGTGCTTCTTGACTCCCCTCTACTCTCCTCTTGCTCCACAGGGAAGGAGGGAGGACAGAAGAGACAGAGCAGCCGGGAGAACTTCCTTACCTTTACTGTCCTGAAAATAGAAAATTACAACATAGAAAGAGAAAGGGACCCCCTGCTGGGAGTCGGCTGTCAAACAAGACTTTTTAAAGTACTTGCTGCACTCGGAAAGTAAAAATTTTTTTAAAAAAATCTATTTTTTAGGATATAGACAGACTGTGATTTTGGCTTTCATGCAGGGGAGAGTTGTGAATGAGTCATAGAGCCGTACTGTATTTTCATGATCATGGATCACATGCAAAGATAAAAATCTTTAATGGGTTTTTAAAAGTCGCATCTGTTGTTGTGCTGCATTATGACAACAAAAATAATGCACAGTGCAAACCTGAACTAAAAATACTTGTGCCCAATTAAAATATCAGTATTATTAACAGAACATAATAGTTACACTCATTCTTTCATCGTCTATACCGCTTTATCCTGTATTCTGGGTCGCGGTGGTTTCAGAAGGCTTTCAGAAGGTTTAGGACACAAGGCAGGATACACCCTGGACAGGCTGCCAATCAGCCTAATATGAAGGTGTTTGGACTGTGAGAGGAGACCCGAGTACCCGGAGGAAACCCATCAAGTACAGGAAGAACATGCAAACTCCATGCACACAAAGACGGGAATCGAACCTGGACCCTGGAGGTACAACCACCACACCACCATGTCATAATAGTTACATTAGAATAAAAATAAATTATAGTAAAGTCCTAGCTAAATCAAATTCTTTAATTAGATGTCTGTTTTAAGGATAACTGTTTTTCTGATAATATATTTTCCCTGAACATGCCATGTCATCTGTTAATCAGATGAAACTGAGTAAATGAACCAACATAAAGTCTGTGAAAGCTCTCTCATTTATATACATTGAATGTCATTTCTGCCAACAAGCCACAGAAGAGAAACTGTTATAGAAGCCGTGATTGCTGATGTTTAGAATCACTGAACTGTGGCTAGTTTTCTTAAACTGAGATCAGTTTTGTTCCATTTTTTCTTTTTCTTGTTTTTGTAGTTGGTTGAGTTTTCTAAAATATTTGCTGCCAGTTTTTGGAATACAATTTGACTTTTCATACATTTTATAAAACCATTAGGTTCAGGTTTCTCTCCTGAACAAATGGATAGCATCAATCTAACCTGCACTTGCAACAGTTTGCACAACAAAGCAGTGTGTTCTTATTATTTCTAGTAAAGTCTTTGTTTTTGGTGGACATTTCGGCAACGCAGTTGTTTTCAGTCATTTGTCAATGCAGTTGTTTTCTTATGTACTTGAACAGGAGCAAGAATATTCCAGATTTTGATCCAAAAGAACTACAAATTAACTACAGATTTAACCCTTAATCAGACTTTATACCTACAGTATACTTTATATATAAACTAGTACAAGTCAAAGGTTTGGATTTATTTTTTACATTCTAGAACAATTTTTTTTTTTTTTTTTAAGAGAAACCTACAGTAAGTGCATTATATACTGTACATCTTTAAAGTCAATTAAATAAATAACCATCAAGTGACCCCAATCACTGCACATGCATGATTTTACAGACGTGGGACGTACAGTGGTGTGAAAAACTATTTGCCCCCTTCCTGATTTCTTATTCTTTTGCATGTTTGTCACACTTAAATGTTTCTGCTCATCAAAAACCGTTAACTATTAGTCAAAGATAACATAATTGAAGACAAAATGCAGTTTTTAAATGAAGGTTTACGTTATTAAGGGAGAAAAAAAACCTCCAAATCTACATGGCCCTGTGTGAAAAAGTGATTGCCCCCCTTGTTAAAAAATGACTTAACTGTGGTTTATCACACCTGAGTTCAATTTCTGTAGTCACCCCCAGGCCTGATTACTGCCACACCTGTTTCAATCAAGAAATCACTTAAATAGGAGCTACCTGACACAGAGAAGTAGACCAAAAGCACCTCAAAAGCTAGACATCATGCCAAGATCCAAAGAAATTCAGGAACAAATGAGAACAAAAGTAATTGAGATCTATCAGTCTGGTAAAGTTTATAAAGCCATTTCTAAAGCTTTGGGACTCCAGCGAACCACAGTGAGAGCCATTATCCACAAATGGCAAAAACATGGAACAGTGGTGAACCTTCCCAGGAGTGGCCGGCCGACCAAAATTACCCCAAGAGCGCAGAGACGACTCATCCGAGAGGCCACAAAAGACCCCAGGACAACATCTAAAGAACTGCAGGCCTCACTTGCCTCAATTAAGGTCAGTGTTCACGACTCCACCATAAGAAAGAGACTGGGCAAAAACGGCCTGCATGGCAGATTTCCAAGGCGCAAACCACTTTTAAGCAAAAAGAACATTAAGGCTCGTCTCAATTTTGCTAAAAAACATCTCAATGATTGCCAAGACTTTTGGGAAAATACCTTGTGGACCGACGAGACAAAAGTTGAACTTTTTGGAAGGTGCGTGTCCCGTTACATCTGGCGTAAAAGTAACACAGCATTTCAGAAAAAGAACATCATACCAACAGTAAAATATGGTGGTGGTAGTGTGATGGTCTGGGGTTGTTTTGCTGCTTCAGGACCTGGAAGGCTTGCTGTGATAGATGGAACCATGAATTCTACTGTCTACCAAAAAATCCTGAAGGAGAATGTCCGGCCATCTGTTCGTCAACTCAAGCTGAAGCGATCTTGGGTGCTGCAGCAGGACAATGACCCAAAACACACCAGCAAATCCACCTCTGAATGGCTGAAGAAAAACAAAATGAAGACTTTGGAGTGGCCTAGTCAAAGTCCTGACCTGAATCCTATTGAGATGTTGTGGCATGACCTTAAAAAGGCGGTTCATGCTAGAAAACCCTCAAATAAAGCTGAAATACTGTACAACAATTCTGCAAAGATGAGTGGGACAAAATTCCTCCAGAGCGCTGTAAAAGACTCGTTGCAAGTTATCGCAAACGCTTGATTGCAGTTATTGCTGCTAAGGGTGGCCCAACCAGTTATTAGGTTCAGGGGGCAATTACTTTTTCACACAGGGCCATGTAGGTTTGGATTTCTTTTCTCCCTAAATAATAAAACCCCTCATTTAAAAACTGCATTTTGTGTTTACTTGTGTTATCTTTGACTAATAGTTAAATGTGTTTGATGATCAGAAACATTTTGTGTGACAAACATGCAAAAGAATAAGAAATCAGGAGGGGGGCAAATAGTTTTTCACACCACTGTATATTCTACATGCGTTAAAATGTTACAGTAGTTTTCTGAAAACATTTTAGCTATTTAGCAGGGCTTAAATGATAAAGCAGACATGTTGAGAGTTACATACATGAGAGTCTCATGATTATTTTATGTAATGGTGTGTCTTTACTAAAACCACTCACTCAGTCATTGTCTATACTGCTTTATCCTGTATTCAGGGTCGCAGGGGGCCTGGAGCCTAACTATCCCACGAGGCAGGGTACACCCTGGACGAGATGCCAGTCCATTACAGGGCACACACATACACACACTCACTCAGACACACTACGAGCAATTTGTGAATGCCAGTTAACCTAATGTGGAGGAAACCCACCAAGCACAGGGAGAACATACTGTACAAACTGGTGGGAATCCAACCCGGTCCCTGGAGGTGGAAGACGACAGTACTAACCCCACCCTGCCGCCTACTAAAACCATTGAGTTTATCTAAAATTAGACATACAGTATGAGCAGAATCCCATCACATGGGTTTGAATTCATGCTTGTTTTCATGTAATCAGAAATTAAATCATCAAACTCTATTTCCTGCTATAGAATTGCTTACTGAGCCAACAAAGTTTTTTTCAAAATTAAAACCAAAACTGTTAACAGTGCAACCCCATATAATTCTTAGGCAAATATTACACTATAGGGTTAACGGGAGGTACATTACACCTGTATTACATTGTTATTCATATTAAAACAAATGCCCTATCTCTTCAATTTAAAACAATGTCTGCACTTTCCATTCTAATTTAAGGGCCAAGGCTGAGCCAAACCTGAACCGATTTTTGTGCTTTTATTTAATCGTCCTTGGTACTGGTGGAAGACCGATATCAAGACAACAAAATCTGTCTTTGTTAGAAAATGCTAGTGATTGTTGAACATGTCAAGGAGAGAGAGCTAGACAGAGAGAGAGAGAGAGAGAGAGAGAGAGAGAGAGAGAGAAAGAGAGGGGGGGAGGGAGGGGAGGAAAATTTGTAAAAATGTTAAACAGATGTGTACAGCACAGTGATAATCAGTTCAAATATGTTTAGCAAGTTTTGTGTGATTTCTTTTCTCAAACAGCTTGTATTATTCTTGCAGGTCTATATGTTATTCTGAGTCTACACAGTAGATGGCGCTCTACATGCATTGTTTGGTTAATTGCTTTTTTCCCAGGTTTTTTTTTTTTACTGAAATGTCTTGTTGCTGTTTTGTTTTAATTTGTAGCATATTGTCACACTGTCTTACAGCTACACAGTGCATGAGTAATAAATGTAAAGCCGAAACATTTACCATCAAAAAAAATTCAACTCTACCTATAATAATCAACACTGAAACGCCAGACAAACAGTGGACTATATATTGATGACCAGATGAAGTAGTGCACTGTATAAAATCTAATTGGGCTTTGAAATGAAATTCTCAATAAGATCACAACAAAAAAAATGTTTATTGTGCTAATAGCAAATTCAGCTAAATCTGAAGTGACAATAAGTTTGACTCGGACCTTCGGTCGGCATGAGGGACAGCAGAGCAGTAAGTCCTCCCTAAGCAGCATCAAATTAGTCACGTATCCTAGCAGTTCCCTCTTTACAGTCGTTATAGCCCAGTTCTTCAGTGCCTGCCTATCTACGCAGAATCAGCCCTTCCTGCTTTTGTGGAACAAGTCCAAAAATAGCTTTATTCCAGGATAGATTTAACCACCTGGAATGCCACAAGCCAATTTGCACTTTTTTTGGCACTGCTAATAAGAGTAATGACAAAACTGCATTGCCACACTAATGTGCTTAGATAATAATAATAATAATAATAATAATAATAATAATAATGGGCAGCTTGGAGCATTACACACACTCCTGTTCATTATGAAAATGCCAATCAGCCTACTGTGCATGTCTTTGGACTGTGGGAGGAAACCTGAGTTCCCGAAGGAAACCCACCAAGCACAGGAAGAACATTCATGGACCCAGACTCCATAAACACAGATGAGAATCGAACCCTTGACCCTGGAGGTGTAAGGCAACGGTGTTAAACAGTGTAAATCACTGTGATGTATAATAATAATAATAATAATAATAGTATAGTATTATTGTTGTTGTTGTTGTTGTTGTTGTTGTTGTTAATAATAATAATAATAATAATAATAATATTATTATTATTATTATTATTATTTTGGTAGCAACACTCAATAATTCATTCATTGTTTTGTTTCATTTATTTGCTATCTGGGACCACCACAGTTTCTAAATACGGATTTTGATACAACCCTTTTTGCTTCTGCCTAGAAAGCCAAGGCAACTTTGGGCTTGTCGTCAATGGGTAGTGAGGAACAGGAAATAAATCATGCCTACAGACACCATTTCAGTAGTTTTGAAATACTGTAAATGTATTGGAAAACAAAACACTTGCTGTCAGGGACTAAGCATCAGGGTTATGGTAATAAGTAATATATAAATAAAATCCTTCAAGCGCCAGTGTTTAATAGAATCTACCTTTCATTGGCAGAACCAAAACAAAAGAAAATACTTGCCTTTATCTTTATCTATCTCCAAACTAGGAGGAAAATCAACAACAACAACAACAACAACAACAACAAAACACTCCCCAGTACAGCAGTTCCCTGACAGATACGATATTCCAGTATTTACTTTTTGATTTTTAAATCCATATGTGAAGCCAGCCAAGCTGTGTCAAGCATAACACACTAAAAGCAAAGCCCTACCAACCCTCTTCTGCATGCATGAGCTTACAGACACCCACAACTGGCCAAAGTTTCTGTGATTGACAGGGGAGAAAAGTAACACCATTCCTTCTACCCTGAGGGCATGGCAATCTGTGATCTCCTGCCTCTCGGTCGCTGATGACTATGGCCTCGCCAGGATTCAAACAAGTGATGTACCAGTGATGGGCGGAATTCTTTTCTGTTGCAGTTTGCGAGTCCATGAGACATTTCTTCACATGGGAAAACACCAGAGATGCAAAGCACCTCAAAGTAAACATGTTTAATTCTTAAACAATTTAAACAAAAAGCTGCTCTTATTAATTAAGCACCAATATCATTAATATGCTGTGTACATACGACACATTATTTAACTTGCAATTCATCAACAATCATAACTTTGATATAAGTCAAGCCTTATTTAACCTTTTAACCCCCCCAAAAATAGCAATTCTCTGTTGGTGGTTTACTTACTGCTAAATTTAGCTTTGTTAATGTTGAGATTTTACACAGATACATAAAACTTTTTTTTCATTTCCCTACCTCTCAGCATGCACTTACTTGGATGCATTTACCTTGGAGGCTCTAAGAAAAAAAACATGTAGGTGGTATGCAGTGTCATTCATCGAATACAGCTTTCACTCTATCATACGGAAATGCCAGCCTCTCTTTATCCCATGTACTTGGGCGTTCTTAGAGACAAGCATCTGAAAAAAGCACATCCAGCCAACATTTAACGATGAAAGCAAAAA
This sequence comes from Channallabes apus, assembly GCA_030522415.1. Lineage (NCBI taxonomy): Eukaryota > Metazoa > Chordata > Actinopteri > Siluriformes > Clariidae > Channallabes > Channallabes apus. Next base: position 16,863,253 of record CM060124.1, on the reverse strand, counting down.
CCTATTAACAGCAGTAAAACCACCGCTCTCATTAACGGCAATAATTAACTGTTGGTTACTGACACCACAGAAATCAATTACAGTCTGTGCTGCAGCCTTAGATGGAATTGTTTAGAGCTAAGCACTCGAGAAGAACCCTGCAGTTCAAAAGGCCAGAATATATTTAACGTGTATAGGATTGCCATACTTTTCAGATGCTATTAGTATTAGTCACCAACCTGCAACGGGGGCAGGAAGTCGGAAAATAAATTGTGGCTGCAATGGAACTGACAGTGCTATTTGCATGTTTCCTTTGAGAGAAGGTATAATTATCTCTCTTGTAAGGAAATCGATTTGAGATCATGAAGGACTTCAGGAAACAATGCAGTGAATCAGGACTGCTGCAATGGCCACGGGTGTCAGTGCAATCCTCTGAAGAAGTATGTGAAATACTGTAAGGCTGTACAAAAATCATAATTAAAACAGGAATAAATTCAAAGCCTAAAACAGGACCAATCAACAATGCTTAATTAAATCACAAACAAGAGTTTGTGACAAATGGATATGCACTGCCTGCCACCCCCAAAAAGATTTCATTCAATCACCTTTAGCTTTGATCACAGCACAGAATGTGGTGGGCAGTTCACATGTGAAAATGACTGATGTGATACCCTGGTCATTCACTACCTTCAGGTCAGCATCTGACTTAATTTTATTGCCACATAATATTGCTGAGCCTATACCTGACCAACTGAAGCAACTCCAGATCATAACACTGTCTCCAGAGGCTTACTGTATATAATGTGTGCATATGGAATTTGCATTTGGAAACGTTCAAACACAGCTTAGCATAAATATACGTTTTTACACATATTGTGTTACCAAAATGAATCTAACCTCTGAAAAACCTCTCTAGGTGTGTTGTGGTATGTAGCTCCAAGTCCTGTTAGTTTCAAGGTCAGGCATTCATGGATCAGACAAATTCAGGTAGGTTAAAGTAACATCCACATGAACACTTTTGCAGCAGAACATTGACCAGATCATCACAGTGTCTGGGGAAACAGTATGATGTCTCATACTGTCTGGGGAGCATCTATTGCCCGGAAAGTGAAACAAACACCCTCAGCCCTCCATATGATGTACAAGAAGACATGATCAGTCAAACCAGAACTCATTCTTCCTTTGCTCCATGGTCCAGTTCGGCCATTCATGTTCCCAGTAGGAGCTTTTAACAGTGGACAGGGGTCAGCGTGTTCACTGTGATCAGTTTGTTGCTACACAGCCCCACACACAGCAAGCTGCAATGCACTGGGGTGCAACACCTTCCTACTGTATCATAGCCAGAAATACATTTTCCAGCAAATTGTGTTACTGTAGCAGTTCTGTGGGACCGGTACAACCAGGCTAGCTATAGCTTTCCCACCCATTGACATCAGACAATGAATGTTATTCACTTCACCTGTCAGTGCCTTTACTGTTGGGACTGTAAATGTGTAATGATAACACAGATAGTGTTTTATTTTTTGACTTTGCTGTGAATTCTGTTCTGATTAACAATAAAAGTCAAAGATATTTTAAGAAAGTGACTGATTGACACGATTCAAAGCTAGCATTCAAATAAATATGCAAAATGTAATTATTGGCATTTTTATTTCCTTGAGACAACAACAAGAATCAGTGTTTTTATTTTTAACCCCGCACCAGGATAACCCCCTTCCAAATGGTTAATATGTTGCTTTATGATAAAAGGTTTAATATATTTAAACATATTGTCACATAAAATGATAACTTTTTGTAAGGAGTTGCAACAACACAAAAAGCATACAGTGCATCAACCAAGTGGTAGACATGGTTCAATCAGGTTAAGTTTATCACATTTTTCATTATGATATAGTAACTCAAAATGTTCTCTACCAAAAAGATGAGCAGACACTAAAGCGGTAATAAGGCCTTGAAAAACAAAATAAATACCATTACATTTTATCGGTTTACTGTAGGATACATAATATTATACATTTGATTTGATTTTTAAATGTCACATTAAGAAAACAATAGCAAAGCTTTGTTAATTTGTTGCAAAGAAAACATGACAAGAGTTTAAAGCAAAACAATACTGTAGTTTATGCTTATAGCTCGTGTTGTGAATCTTTTGTTTATAATTTGTTTTATAATTAATGCTTCTGATAAGCTAGATGATGCTTCCTTATCTCTAAATCCCAAATTAATTAGTGGCAGAAAGTGTGTGTGTGTGTGTGTGTGTGTGTGTGTGTGTGTGTGTGTGTGTGTGTGTGTGTGTGTGTACGTGCGTGTGTGCGCGTGTACGTGCGTGTGTGTGTGTGTGTGTGCATGCATTACATACACTATCCATCAAAAGTTTGAACACACCTAAATCCTTTTAACGTAACAACTGGCTGTCAGGTTCATATATTTTTGGAACATGTTTATTTTGGCATTTGGCCTCTGTATACACCATCACATTTAAATTTGAAATGAGACTCAGATGAATAATGACCCAAAACATACAGTGAAAGCTACCCAGGGCAAAGCAATGGAATGTTCTTCACTGGCCAAGACAGTCACATGATCTCAATCCAATGGAGCATGCTTTATACTTCATAAAGACAAGACTGAAGATGGAAAGACCTAAAAACTAGGAGTAGCTAAAGGCTGCTGCAGTAAAGGTCTATTGAAGACAATCATTCAATGCAATCATGGTTGTATTTATGTTAGTTTGTTCCATTATTTATGGAAAAAAACATTAAAAGAACCTTATTACACATATGTACATCCAAATCCCAATGTGCAAAACACACCTTCCAAATAACGGACAGACACAAACGGAGCTTTTCATTATTTAATTCAACAAAGTCGGTTCATTTCACAAAAGCTGAAAATTTCACATGTGCAAAAGTATGTGAACCCTTGTATTAGTAGCTTGTGGCTCCTCCTTTTGCAGCCATTACTTCAACTAAACATCTCCTGTAACCACTAACCAGTCTCTCACATCTGCTTATGGGGTGTGTATATGAAAATGGCTGTAATTCTTGAATGGTTAACGGCACACTTATGTCAAACGCCTTGAACATCTTGCCTTCGAATCCAACATAGAAAAAAAAAAAAAACTAACCAAAAACACACACAGACACAAAACAAAACTTATATTTATTCCACAATTTAAGGACCTGCCTGTATAATAAACATCAGTATTTGACAAGTTGACAGTTTTTGTCAATTTTTGCCGCCTTGTTGCACAAAAGTACTTACCTTACTTTTATGTTCTAAGCACCATGTCTCTACTAAATAAACGTGCCAGTATACCTATATAGCAGACCAACCCTTAACAAATTCATTATTATTTCTGCATTTCATACTAAAGGAATAATATTTAGTCATATTCATCACCACTTTTGCTAGCTGTGACTAGACCATATCACAACAACCAGTGGTTCCTTTTCCTCTGAATGAGCTCTAAACAAATCAGGCCTCTTATTAAAAGTTTAAATGCAAAATGAATAGGAGACTACTGCCTAGCACCTGCTGCTGAGGGCTGTAATAGAACAGTGTGTGTGTGCGTGTTCGTGTGCGTCTGTTCTCCGATTCTCATTTCATGAGAGGTCCAGCATGGTGGAAAAGGACAGAAGGGTCATGTGTGTTAATTGGCACAGTGGAGGAGGTCAGAGAGAAACCAGTGGATAATTGGCTTGAACTAACAGGAGGAACACTGTATATGACAGTGAACACCGTTGTAGTAAGATCTTGGGCTGCACAGGGAAAAAAAAAAACCTAGTGAAAACGTCAAGCACAAAATAAAGAGGTATGCTAGGGTATTGACTAGACATATTAATTATTACTTAGGAACAATGCGATTTACATTTCTGAATAATCTTTTAGGGGAGAAAATATCTAAGAACAAAGTGATCTCATACAAAATCAATAGAAATTAAAAATCAAGAGCCAATTTCTTTATAGAACTTATTTAAATAGAAATCCTGATATGAAGGAAAAGATATCTATCTTTACATATGTATTTTTATGTAAACTTTTCCTGTATCTTTTGTCTATTCCCATCAAGAGGTTGCCACAGCGGACCAGGTTTTTATGACAGATGCCCTTGCTGATGCAACTCTCCCATTTTCTAATTTTTTTTAACCTTAATCAGACACTGACTTAGGAGATAAGATCTGGGGCAGGGTTATTGTTACTGTATTACAGCTTCAAGCTTCTGGATTCAAACCTGATCTCATGTGACTGTTTGACTAAGTTCATGTCCTACATTTTATGACCAAGGATCAGTCTTGCTTATACTGTAGATAAACACATCCAAACAACATATATTTGTACTTAGGAACTGCTGATTTAATCATAAAGTCTGTCCTTTGCTGTTACCGAACATCTTTTCAACACAGAGCCATACTGTCAAAGTACAAAGATGTATTATAGATGTAATTTATTACAGATGATATTCCCACTATCGAGTGTCATCTCAAAGAAGATGGGATCCGTTCGGAACTTTTTTTTTTCTCAGTAGCATTGTATCTGGGTAGTCTAAATGTAGACAGTATACCGTACAAACAGTTAAGTAACCATTTGGACCAACCAGACTAATCAAGTACAGTAATCCTTAAAAAAATATTTTAAATCATATTGATAATGTTTTGTAGTTGTTATAAGCTAGTCCTTTTTTATTTTTAATTGTGCAGATTATAAAACTCTACTCATTTATGTTATGTCATGTTGTCAGATCATAATAATAAATATTACTTAATAGTATTTCATCATTTGAGTACCTGTACATCTTTACTATTCTTACAACTATTATTCATCCATCCATCTAGGAACCTCTGTAGAACCTCTCAACTAGCAAACATGGATGCCAATGGTGACCATTTTATTTATTTCCATTTCACAACCATGTAAGGACCTCTTGTCAACATTCACATGCTACACCACTGTGCCACCATTATGACCTTTAAATGGGTTAGTACTGTATCTATAATAGCAAATAATTATCATTTAATCAAACCAGTGCACCAACGTTTTTCCTGATTTGCATCTTTTTCAGCATATAATATCAGTTGAAAATGTCTAGTATTCAGTGTAATTTTGTTTGAGAAAGATTATGTATAACATTTTGTGCATGCATAATAACCATTTCACAAACAAAATCTGCCATAATCTAATGGCTTTAATTTAATATTGATGAAGGTTTATAAAGTGAAAATTGTGACAGACTTTGTGGTGGGGATTTAAATTTTATGGTATATGTCGCACTTTAAGTACACTTTACTGGCTGAGAAATTTAGTAACTTTGAGAGAATATTTAGCATGCAGTGTGATACCCAACACTTTAAATACTCATGCTATTTCCTTTATGACAAGCTCAGCCCCCCGAGGCTCATGTTCCCTGCTAAACTTTAATACAGCCCCAGCCAAAGCTGCCACCCCTAAATCATATCTTACTTTGCAATTTAAAAAACAGAACAAACATAAAAATAAAAAATAAAAACTCACACAAGCATTCCATCATGTCACAGGCAAACACAAAGACACCTGTGCTTTCCAAACAAAACAGCCTCAGAGACCAGCGGTTCTGCATATTAATTTCACACAGGAATCCTATAGGTTGGCAGAAAAAGGGCTTTGCAAACATAAGGGTGATGCATTACTTCTCCAGTCCCTGAGGTGAGGAGAATCTATACAACACTGGGAGTGCTAACCACTCATCATCATTGGCAGACTTGTCTCAAGCTTTTTAATTGAAACAATCTGATTACATTTTCCCGCAAGGTCAAAGGTGATGTCATGGGCTGTATGCAATGAAAAATTGTTATTCTTCTTGTTTTGACGATGAGCATCATGTGAGCCACATGTGTGTCCGTAAAGCATCTTTTATTTTGTGTTTGCGTGAAAGTTGTCCTTTAACGCGTGTGTGGTTCCTTGTTAAAGATCCTGTTTCTCTCTCTCTTTCTGCCTGCACTGATTCCGTTAGTGTGTTTGCGCTTGTCATTAGATAGCGTGCCCCTTTCCTCCTCCTCTCACCTTCACACACACTAACGGAAACACTGCTCTGCCGCGATTCTTTTCAAAGATAAATTGCAGGTTAATTTTGTTTTATTTTCACTTTACAGCAGTGATTCCGTTAGTGTGTGCGCTCGAGTATCATTGGAGAGGTTTCTTGGTAAGTTTCCAAATAAAGCAGTGTTTCCATTACAGTGTGTGTGTGAAAGACGTCCCACACAGTAGCCCCTTCAAATAAGAGTGCACAGGTGAGTCTCTATTTGGTAAAATGATGTGTGACATGCACACACACATACAGTACAAGCACAGAATAAAAGATGCTTTACATGGTACACACGTGGTCACACTGTTTATAGTAAATAGTACATACGCACAAGGATGTTGAGTGACACACACGCACTGAGACCAAGTATGAGAAATGATTACCCGCAATTCTGCAGCGCAAGAAAGAGAAGAACTACTGGCTCATCTGACTCTCAGTGTCAAAACAAGAAGCATGCATGCCACATGATACTCAATGATAATTGGTACTCATATATCAAGACTCGCTCGTTTTTCAAATCAACATTTAATGAACATTTTTGCTCATCTTGTGGAATGCTTACAAATCGGGTTGCTCGCAATCCGTGTTCCACTGTATGGATTTTTAACCAAAAAAAGAAGGAAAATAAGTTTAGGTATAAAGGCATGTTACTGTACATCAAAGCCAAAAGTAGTGCTAGTAAACAATGTTAACTTCAGTGTTTACAATGAAACCTTTGAGGAATCGCCTTTTAGTAAGTAATTTCCAGTTGTAATGGACTTCAGGGTTTCCTCTGGGTATTCTAGTTTCCTCCCACAGTCCAAATATGTACATGCAGTGTAGAAACGAACGTCCAAATTGTTCATAGTATACCTACATGTTCCAAGCCTCCCCCGGAGGGTTAAATGGATGGGTGCAGATAGCTCTATTTGTAAATAGCAAAAGACTGTGAAAATTAATGGACAAAAAGAAAAAACAACTCAAAGATATGTGCAAGGACCTAGAGCAAAGGTAGGGTCAGTGTTCCCCCCCCCCCCTCTCTCTCTCTCTCTCTCTCTCTCTCTCTCTCTTACTCTGGCTCTTTCCACAAATGATTTAATTCATATGAACTCTGCTCTGGTCTTAACTACATTTCGTCTGAGATTAGTTTGGTATAACAGCATCAGCTCCCATAAGCAGCTGTAGATTGCAACAATAAAATCTCTATTTCATTCGCTGCCTCAATTCAATTTCTATCTGTTATGAAAGGATGGCAATGGCAAGGCCACAAACTGTGCGATCATATCCTGCATAAGCACATTGTTGTACAGTATTTGTGAGATTCTGACACTGAGCAACAGGAACCCCTAACTCTGATATATAGCGTCACACAGGAGCACTACGTTTTGACAGGCAATGACGAATGGTTTCTATTGTTCAAGATTAATCTGTATTAGGATAATGAGCGGGTTTGTCTTGGGGGAAGCTAAGATCACCCTTGTGATGTTTACAGTACTGCCATTCAGACAAAAAAGGAAAAAAGGAGGGGGGGGGGGGCTATCTTTGTGAGATTGCAGTGAGAGAGCTGGCCAGAGCTGCTTTTCAGTTGCAGGCTGTTCCAGGAAGTGATGAATGAGGTAAAGCAGGAACGATCCATCATGAGGAGAAGTATTAATTAATGTTGTGGGAGTGCCAGCAAGGCCTGTTCCACATCAGCAGAAAAGAGGCTTCTGGGTTTTTCCAATAGTATCAATATATATATATATATATATATATATATATATATATATATATATATATATATTCAGTACATACCTTTTAAGCCATAACTAGATCTAGCAGACAAATGGTGGCAAAATTGATTAAAAAAAAATGAACACAAAAAATATGTGTGTGTGTGTGTGTATACAGTATACTGTATATATATATATATATATATATATATATATATATATATATACATATACATATATATATATACACCCTTTATCTACCTTTACCTGACAATTCCCTGACACTTAAAAAAAATCTGAATGGGCTGTGTGTCCTGACTCTTACATCAATGTCATCCAGATGTTAAGTCTAAACACATCCCAGCAGGGGCGATTCTAGGATTAGACCTTTAGGGGCATTCTAATGAGTAGCATGTATATTCTCGCCTTCTTTCTCCTGTATTCACCATGATCTCTCTCTCTCTCTCTCTCTCTCTCTCTTATGTTCTAGTTTCTTTGTGCTGTCAACCAAAAGTTAAAAACCAAATAGACAATCTATGATTAATAAAAGCTATACATGAAATTGGTACATATCAAATACATTTTACTAGTGGATGTTGGGATGCTGTTGGCAATGCAGGGAGGTAACATACTTTTTACTGCATACTATTTATTATATTATAAACTATACTTTATATACTACAATAAAAAACTATAATAATTACAAAAAAATCTAGAAAATGTTTTATTTTAAAAAGCTTATGTATATCCATTTCTAGAAAAAAGAGATCTGAAATGAATTATGGTTTATTCTAATCCTTCAATTTAATGTCCAGTAAATACAGTACAGCATAAAGCCCAAATAAACTTACTTTCCTTATATTAACTGTGCTGATTAAGTTACCTGTTACCATATACTGTTAATTTTTAGCAAGACCTAGCCTATTGATGAGACATTCTCAATAGGCAGAACCCTGTTGACAAGTTGACTAGACCGTCATTTTTATATTAAAAGCTTTGCCCATGAGGCTAGATAGTTTTTTTTGGAACCAGAACTTTTCTTGACATCTCGGCACATGCATCTTCCAGCTATTCGAGTGACACCTAATTACCCCCCACCCCACCCCCTTCTTTTTTATAGAAAAACATAGAAATTAGAGAGGGCGCACTAACTTTTACACATTATTGTAGAAACAAGACTGACATGACATGGCATTTAATCTGCATGGCTGAATGTATAAAAAAATCATGAGGTAATCCTAGATACTCTGTTTTTTTGTTAGTTAATTGTTTTTGAATTATTGGATGCTTGTAACCAAAAGTGTCAGCCATGACATTTTAACTGTTAGCAGTAAAATGAAGAAACATCAGGTAAAAATGTGGAAAGCAGAGAATGATAATAAACAGTGTGACTTTCCAATATTCCAATAATACTCAATACTCAATATATACTTGTGTATATATATATATATTTTATTTATTTAATTTTTTTAAATTAATTATAGCATATATATTTGCCATCTTTGACTTCCTTTTGTTTCCTCTTTAAGACAAGATAATTTTTATTTCTTGCCTTTTCCCAGGCTATGAATAAAACCCCTTCATTTGTTAACTATGTAATTAGCTGCGAAATTAAGCAATCAGCAACAAAGCCCCATTAAACGCTAAACAAAACCCTGTTGTTTGCTCTAAACGCCATTTGGTGCATCATTGCAGACGTTCTCTGACTAAGCATTTTGTTAGGCTGTGCCTTTAGAGTTTTGTAAAGTCCCTGCAAGATTTTTGTTTACTATGGAGTGTGGCCCAAACTCGTAAATCCAGATGTCTCTGTAGTATTTCACACGTTCCTCATTACGATCAGCGATATCCTGCATGATGGATTTGGAAAGCATCAGCATCAGTCATTTGGCTTCAGCAGGACCACAGTGGGTCAGATATCACAGAAGCAAATTATTAGTAACCATCATTGCTCGTGGGGCATTTTAAAGATGACATTCATCATAAAGTCTAATTTCTGACTTGGCGCTAATATATTCCTCATTCAACAGCAGGGGTGAGAATATTTATGGTCTGTGACTCTGAATTAAATGTTTAAAAAGGAAAATGTAATAGTATAGGTAAATTGGTGACTGGATGTTAAGGACACAATCAAGAGGCCAAGACCAACGCCAAAGGAAATGGAAAGCACAACTTAGACACTGAGCCACTGTGGTCCTGCTGAAGCCAAATGACAGATTTGGAAAGCGTCAGCATCAATCATGTAGGATTTTGCTGATAGCAATGAGTGAAATACTAAAGGACAGGCAGAATCCAGACACTCCACAGAGATGAGTTTTATGGAAGAGTGGCAAGCCAAATAAAATGCTTATTGGAGTTTGCCAAAAGGCATGGAGAGTTTTATTTGGTCTTGTAGGTCTTGAAGCAAAGTGCTACCTAATACTACTCATCACTATAAAAATGACATCCCTACTGAAGCATGGTAGTGTTATCATATCGAGGATACCCCTAATTCTCTTGGTTCCTTATTGATGTCTTCTTTACCTGGTCACTAAGTTTTGGTTGGAAACTTTTCAAGGCAGTGCTGAGTTTGTGCCATATTTATTTATTTCCTTTCTTTCTTTCTTTTTTAATAATGTATGCAAAAGTGGTCTATAAAAAGTTTAGATTGAATTATGCATGCGCTGAATGATAGCTATCCACAACTTTCCTCCAAATTAGTTTTAAAAATCGGTGGCCTCTTATGAAGAGATGTATATATATTGGGAACGTTTGACACCTTAATTGCATCAGTCTTCAATATTATGGGCTAATTTATGGAAATTCATAACATAACCTCAAATAAATCTATTTCAGTTCCTGTTTTAACACTACAAAATTTTCAGCACTGGCAAACGTCACAGTATATGCAACCATTAAATAGAAAGCCTAAAAGTAAAAGCACATGTTTTTATTTATTTATTTATTTATTTAACTCTTCATCACAAATTGTTTATCACCCCTTGCATTTCTTGATTTTGTTATACCTTGTGCCTTCTAACTCAGTGTTTTATACCTTGTTTTGAAATTCAGATGACAAATACTGGTCATCCTAGAGATACTTTGAAATATCCCCTGGATAGCTCATGTATCTTCTTAGCAGCCTAGACTGCATGTGTTAGAATTTATGTAAGGCCATAAAAGCACTATTGATTTCCGACTGTGCTGAAGGAACTAGCAGAGTCACTGCCAGTCCCATTAGCCTTGCTTCAAGTGCCATACCTGCAGATGCGGGGAGCTACATATCACCAAAGCAAGTCATCACAGATACAATATCCCAAAGGGATGGTCTACAAAAAGAAGAAGAAGAAGAAGAAGAAGGTGGGGGGTCGGGCACTAATCCCCTGCTAATTCATTCTGCCATTAATTTTTACATAAAGGGAGAAATCGTGTAAGACATTCAGTAAAAGCTAATGCGGACATGATAAACTAGGGAATCTCATAAATTATTGACAGTACTGATTTTAGGTTTTAGTCTTAAACAATTTTCTATAACAGCTGGTCTGGCAATTCCAGGTACAAAGTATATCAAAGGTTTATATTAATAAATACATTCTAATATATGGTAATTTTCTTTATAACAACATTCAAAAGGACATGAATGGCAGATGCCACACACATGTGTTGTTATTGAAAAACAAACAAACAAAAAATATATATTAAAAAAACCTAATAAAAATATATAATTGCTAACATTGGGCAGTTTTCTGTGTTATTTATAGAAGGAGTCTCCAGTGCCAGCACTTTGTAATACTGTAGGTAGGGTTCCAAAGAAAGTAACTCTTCAAGAGTGAGTACTTTTTTATTTTATTTTATTTATTTCAAGCAGGAGAAGTATGACATGCTTGTACTCACTAATAGAACGTTCTGTGTTCACTAAACACACAACTAAGAGAAACCTGTAATCAACTTTAAATTGTTGTAGTATAAATAAAAATAACTGTGTGCTGTTATTGGACAACAGAAATAAACTTGTATAATGAATTGTCTAAAGATATGTTCAAAATTGAACTGAATATTAAAACTCACAAGCTCTGTACTAATTCTTTTTTTTTCCTCAACATTTCTTTTTCAGCTAAACACTACAGACTTAATTTTTCTCTTAAAATAGCTTTATTCTATACACACATCTGAATCCCTGGTGATTGTGACAAGTCAAGGATTTATAACTTCAATTTTGCATTTTTTAACTGACAGTGTGCAAATAGAGTGGCCATAAGGGGGTTCCAAGGAACATTTGTTACATATGCTGTAATTTATCTTTCTCTCTCAAGTCTAAAAAGCATTACTTTCACCACCACCTGCTTTCTCTCTGATCAATACTAAGAAGAAGAAAAAAACATAAATTAAAAAATGAGTCTCATTTATTGGGCAAAATTCACCCTACAGACAATATTGTAGATAGAAAAAAAGAGAATAGCAATAATTAATTACATTTCTATAGCATCTCAATTTCCTACCGGGGCATCTGTATCATTCTCTCTCAAAAGGGGATTGAGTCATTGAAAAAAAAATGGTCAAGGACAAATTCAATTAAGGATAAGGAATTAAGATATATACAGGATATATAGACTAAATAGCCATACCATTAATACCAATTCTAGTTGATGTGAATAAAATTTATTATTTTGTTATGATGGTACCTGTCAGTGGGTGGCATAAGATTACAAGTGCATACAGTAGTCAGTTATTGAAGTTGATGTGTAGGAAAAATGGGATTTGAGTGGCTTTGACAGGGTAGGCCGTTCTTGCCATGCAGTGGTTAGTACGTATAAAAATGGTGCAGGGAAGGAAAAGGGCAACAGTGTCTTGGGTTCCCTTTCAAAGGCTACACTCAATGCTGCATGAAAACGCTATGGGAACATCTTGTCATGTTGCCGGTTGTGAAGCATGTGTGTATCAAACATGCCAAATTTTGGCTTATATAGCCTCGGTCATGTGACATCATCTGATGAGACACACCTGCAGGATATAAATAGGAGTGAACCGGAACCATTCCTCAGATTCTTTGTCTTCACCGACATTGTGCGCGTGTGTTTGTCAGCAAGCATAAAATACATTTAAAAGCAGATAAAAGCATAAAACTCACCATCAATAATGGCAGAGTTTAGAGCTAGGTGTCCCCCTCCTTGGCGATCCACATATCCTCTGAGAGTGAGCATTGTGATGATCTTCCCATGAAGGTGCTCCACGCGCTTTGCGTTCTTTAGGGAACCACAAGCCGCGCTGCACTCCTGGGGCTCACAAGTAGATCTGGCCGAGGCACGAGTCCATCCTTTCTCAGCCCTCTCCCCCGATCCCGAAGTCTCTCCTTCCACATCACGAGCGCACTTCGGTGCTTCTCGTGGGTGTACGGAAGAGACTCGTTCTCCTGCTTCTGTGGATATGGAAGTAGCTTTCTCAGAATGCTCCTCTAAAGATGATAGAGCGTATGAGGATTTACTTGAAGTTATAACGCATGCAGTCGAACGACTGCACATTGATTGGCCACAGGAGCAAGCTCACCCAAAACAATCAAAATTAGACGACAGATTTCTGTTGGGTGGCCTGCAGATGGAGCCACAGCACCGCTCTCTGCCCTTTTTTGATGACCTCCACAACAAATTATCTCGTCTATTCTCATCTCGTATTTTTGTATCTTCGACTTCATTCTATTTGAACATCGTTGATGCAAAAGCACAAGGTTATATGGTGATGCCTCAGATAGAAGAGACGCTCGCGGGCTATCTCTCTCCTGGAACATCATCCTCATTAAAGAAAACAAGACTTCCCTCCAAGCCGTGTAGAACTTCTTCTACCCTGGTAGGGAAGGCGTTCCAAGCAGCAGGTCAGGTCAGCGCTTCCTTGCACACCATGGCGGTTTTGCAGGCGTACCAGGCTGATCTGCTGAAGGATTTGAGCACGAGCGGCACTGTGAATCAGGAAGCATTCACAGAATTACACCAGGCTACTGATTTATCCCTTCGTACAACTAAACAGACAGCCCGTGTTATTGGACGTTCTATGGCCTCCTTGGTGACCACTAAAAGGCATCAAGGATAAGGATCGAACTTTCCTCCTTGATGCTACTGTCTCACCTTCCGGCCTATTCGGTGACGCTGTTAATTACGTCGCCACTAGGTTTCGAGGGGCTAGGCTATATGAACAGGCTTTTGGGAAATTTCTCCCATGCCGTGCTCAAGAGTCGAGGCCGTCGGCCACCCAGCCTCGACCAGATCTGATTCTCGCCAGACGAGAGGCGCAGAAGGAGAGTGTTAGCAGCCAAGCACCCCCCTGCAAGGACTGGGGTACGGCTCGCCGCCCCTCACAGGCCGCCTCTAAAAAATCAGATCGCCGCACTTATAGATCTTCTTCTTTTCGAAGAAGAAGTCCTGAAAGCTTACGCGCCCAGGACTGTGGGGGTGACCCGGGGAGGGGCACCTAACGTTTTTTCCTATAGGAGCATGCCCTCCCGGGCACCCCCAGGGGGTCGGTATTCAGATTCCGCCGCCTTTGGTGTTTCAGACAACACTGGTCTACAACCGGTCTCCGGTTAGTCCTTCAGTCATTTCCTGCTATATTCCAGGATGCCGAACCACTAACACTCCCCTGTGCAGTCGAAGTACTAAAACTCGTACCCCTTTCGGAGAAGCTGGCAGCTTGGAAGCTACTGCCAGGCATATCTTCCTGGGTGTTAAAGACTGTAGAGAAAGGCTACAGGATTCAGTTTGCACATCGCCCTTCGCGTTTCAACGGCGTGGTCTCCACTTCCATGATACCGGAAAGGGCGCATCTGCTGAACTCCAAACTCCAGGCGTTGCTAGAGAAGGGAGCCATAGAACAGGTTCCTCCTCCAAATATGGAGTCAGGCTACTACAGTCGTTATTTCTTGGTCCCCAAGAAAGACGGGGGGCTGCGTCAAATTTTGGATCCTCGCGGCTTGAACCGCTATCTCAAAGCGTACAGATTCAAAATGTTAACTGTCAAAATTATTGTCTCACAAATCCAACCAGAGGATTGGTTTGTGACAATAGACTTGAAGGACGCATACTTTCACATAGAAATTTTGCCACAGCACAGGAATTTCCTGAGGTTCGCTTTCGGGGGACAAGCTTACCAGTATCGGGTCCTTCCATTTGGTCTAGCCCTATCACCCCGCACATACACAAAATGCATGGATGCAGTTCTGGCTCCCTTGCGACTCCAGGGCATCCGCATTCTCAATTATATAGATGACTGACTTATCCTGGCCCAGTCTCCGCAGCTAGCGTTTCGACATTGGATGTTGTCCTAGCTCATCTCCATTTGCTAGGATTGAGACTCAGTGCTACGAAAAGCATTCTCTTTCCGGCTCTTGGGTGTCAGGTGAGATTCGATCACTATGCAGGCACAATTGTCTCCTGTTCGTGTCGAATCCATCCACAATGCCTTGAAGGAAATCAGGCTAGACCAGGAAGTGACTGTACATCACTTTCAAAAATGTTTGGGCCTCATGGCTGCTGCATCCACGGTGATACCTTTGGGTCTCTTGCACATGAGAGCTTTTCAGTTGTGGCTAAGAGCCAGGGGAGTTCATACGAGGTATGACCCTTACTTGCCAATCCCCAAAGGCAAATAAGGGTTACGTGCAAAGGACTTCGTGTCCTTTCTATGTGGTTCAGACCCTGGTTCCTGACCTTGGGTCCCACTCTAGGTCCGTCAGACAGACGCTTCCCTTACTGGCTGGGGTGCGGTCTTGGATGGCCGTCCAGCCCAAGGGAGCTAGGAATTAGGGCTCATTCAACCAGAGGGATCGCCTCATCTATTGCATTAGCAAGAGGTATTCCCCTGCAGCAAGTGTGTGACGCGGCGGGTTGGTCCTCTCCGCACACATTTGTAAAATTTTATAGTCTGGATGTTCATGCCACTCCGGGCTCACGAGTCCTCGAGTCAGCTTCCCAGACATAGTTCTGAGACCTCTCGGCCTTGTGCGCACACACTACACAACCTCGGGGTCCAGACACTTGCAGTGCAGCGGCGTTGGTACTCTCGTTCCCATAGCGTTTTCACACAGCATCGAGTGTAGCCTTTGAAAGGGAACATCTCGGGTTACTTTGCTGTAACCCTGTTCCCTGAAAAGGCGGGAACGAGATGCTGTGTCCCAATGCCGCACTGCCTACGTGACCGTTCAGACAAATCAATCTGAGGAATGTTCCCAGTTCACTCCTATTTATAACCTGCGGGTGCGTCTCATCAGATGACGTCACCCGACCGAGGTTATATAAGCCAAAAATGGGCGTGTTTAATACACACATGCTTCACAACCAGCAACATGACAAGATGTTCCCATAGCATTTTCACGCAGCATCTCGCTCCCGCCTTTTCAGGGAACAGGGTTACAGCAAAGTAACCCGAGACTAGCCCACTTGGTCTGAACCCACAGAACCCTGCAGACCAGTCACAGTGTCCATACTGGTCATTGTTAACCAACAAAAACACCTACAGTACAATGGGCATGTTATCATCAAAATTGGACCTTTGAACAATGGAAGAAGATGGTCTGCTCTTACTAATTAGATTTTCTTTTACATCATACAGACAGCCGAGTGCATGTGCATCACTTACCTATGAAAGTGTTGGCACCAGGATGCAACATGTAAAGAAGGGAAGCTGAGAAAAATAATCTGATGTTCTGGTAATAATTCACATGTGGGTTTCATGTGGTGTTACTTTGACATGCATCACCTACATAAACATTGTTGCATATCAAATACACCCCTCATGGCAACAGTATTCCCACACTCCCAAAAAAAAGTTCTTGAATCGCTTGAGGAACATTACAAAAAGTTCAGGGTGTTGATTGTGCTTTCAAATTTCCCAGATATCAATCAGGCCGAGTATCTGTGGGATGTGCTAACAAAACAAGTCTGATACACAGAGGCCTTGTTTTCATGCCAGATACCACAGAACACATTCAGAGGTCTTATGAAGTCAGTTTGACATCAGAGTTTTGGCATCAGAGCTGTTTTAGAGACACAAAGGCAACTTACATAATATTAGGCAGACATTTTTATGTTATGGCCTCTTGGCGCATATATATATATATACACACAGTATATCCAGTCACACACACGGATCTGCTACTTTTATATGAACAGCTGTATTCCTGAACAAGCGCTTCAAACCAAACATCTGAATAGAGGAAAAATCTGATCTCACTGAGATGTTTTGCATAGATACAGTATATGATTAATATTTACCCTGCAGAGGATCAAAAAAGCTAAGTTAATATTTGCACTTAATATTAATGAAAGTTTTCCATTACAAATACCTATCATGGTGCTTAATTTGTTTTATTTCTCAACCATGATAATGTGTTTCTGATAATCAGAAGTCTACATTTGTGAGCTTTTTTTTATTTAAATTTTTTTTTTTTTACTTTAAGCTATTTTCTGTTGTTATTTTCACCTTGAGTGCTTTATCTCGCTTCACTTGCTGACCTTTACTCGGGGGAAATCACAGCTTGGCTTAGTCATAAAAGATTTGCTCTAATGTGTTTGGATTTGAATGCAAACGACTTGCTCTTGATTCGGTCATTGTGGACACCTCCTTCATTTTCTCCTTTTAATTAAAGCTCACTGATTCGTCACATTTATAAATCCATGCTCAAAGACAAACACTGTAAACACTACAGTATATGGCCATCATGTCAGCGCTGCTCACTGTGCAGAACTACACTACCCATAAGTTCCAGCACATCACATGACCAAATTACACACCTCACTGATCATTCACACCTGTTTCCTGGTGGACCTAATTAGCACTTCTATTTAAGTTGGTTTCTGTGTGTTTCTCAGGCTTTTGTTGTGTGTAACTTATTGGCAGCTGTAGTGTGTCTGCATTTCATGACATGCGATCCAAGCTTATACAGTATTAAGTGCTTCTGTTTTCATCCTGTTTGATTCTTTTGTATTTTCCCTAAAAAAAGAAATGTAAAAAAAAAAAAAAAACACTTGAAGCTGTTAAACTAAAATTCTACTAACCTCAAGCTGGAAATTATTTAAATTCTAATTTATAATCAACAAGGTTTAACAGTTTATAGTTACATAGTTTTGAAATGTCCTTAAGACAATATTTTCATGTTACCTTATAACAACATGTCATGTCTTGTTTTATGTCTCATATATGCAGTGGTGTCAAAAGTATTCACATTCATTACTTGAGTAGAAGTATAGATACTAGGGTTGCGTGTTCTGATCATAAAAACAGAGTAACCAGGCTATTTTTAAAATGTAAGGAGTAGAAAGTACAGATAATTGCTTAAAAATGTATGGAGTAGAAGTAAAAAGTCGGCTGAAAAATAATTACTCCAGTAAAGTATAGATACCCAAAATTTCTACTTAAGTAAGGTAACGAAGTATTTGTACTTCGTTACTTGACACCTCTGCATATATGGAACATATTCTGCATCACAGAGTATCTGCAAAACGAGCTTCTGCTATCATCTTTTGTCAGAGTAACTATAAAACATTATTCCTTCACCAACCTCTTTTTCTTTTATGCATCTTACATGTAATGGGACAAAAACACAGCTTGTCATGTTACTGTGAAACATTACCATTTAGTTCTCTGCCCTGGAGGCTTTTTCACTGGAGGAAAAACTTCCTTATTCTCACAGAAAAAGTGATTACTTCCAAAAAATTAAAATAAATGCCTTCTTATAAAAAATCTTTATCACTTAAAAAAACCTAATTATTCAGATATTAAAAAGTAGCAGAGTATTTGATTCATTATTATTATAATTATTATTTTCCCCCCCTTATCCATGTCAGTGAAATACGTAAAGCCTATTGCCGGAACAAAATAATTTCCTATCAGATAAAAAAAAAAAATTTACAAATAAATTTTATACATGTGCAAATGCTTAGAAGATGTTGGCTATATAGACAATGAACTAGCAGACTAATTCGTCAAAGATAGCATCTAAGAAAAGAAATAGGATGTTCTGCTACATTAGACACACAATTTGTTGGCCCGAAAGAATTGCAATCGAATGCAATTTTGTCAAATAATTAATATAAAATTGGATGGAAATTCTGTTGAAGCTTGCGGTAATACTACATATGCATGGTGAATATAGTAAGTGAACGTTGCTTTGAAGAAGAGAGAGAGACACCAATTTAAACTGGTTAAAGCAAAATTAAAAGCAATTACATTTCTTGTAGAATGCTCAGGCTTTGAAGAGAGTGAAATTATACTACTGTACTTATGACTTCAATATAAAATAAAAGAACATTTAAAAATGAAATTGCACAAGTCATGTATTGTCCTCTCATATTTCATATGAGCATATTATGAACATGATCAGCTGCACTGACAGCACTTTAAAGAAACAAATGAACAATTATTAAAGTACTGTTTTTTTTTTGTTAAAAATGCTCATATTGTTCTTAAGCCAGTTTTGTGAACATCATTGACAACTAGTTTGGTTAGAAAGCACACCACACTACATTTGATACATTTACAGTGGAAATACAGTAACAGAAAAGTCACTTTAAATTGCTAACAAGATGACACTTCAAATGTAATTATTAAACAAAGAGTACAATTATTTTTTTCATAAACTGCCATGTGTGGCAGAACCTTTGGAGTTAAAGTGGTCAATACTGTATAAATATTCTAATTTCTAAATTAAGTCATCCCCTTATTCTCTTTGACTTGCGTTATACAAGTACTTAAGTTTAAGTCACAGCATTTTTTTTTTCATTTAAACTGAACTATATCAAAACCCTAATTAGCTGTAAATATACTTTAAATGAAATGCATATATAATGACTGATGTATGATTTCGAGATGCTTGGTGTTATTTGAAAGCTGGTTATTAGGAATAAATAAGACATTATTATAATGTTAATGGTACAAATTATGTAAGTTGTGCAATATTACCAAAATATTACACGTACACTTTACACATCATCTATCACAATAACCCTATGTTTTCGATGATTATAAACATATCTGCAACAATTCTCTATGCCAACTTTAACTATCATCATTAACAGTTTCATTGCTATTTAAACTCTATTATTACTTCCACATCACAATCATCATCATGCTACTCTTGCAACATGAACAATTCATCAGGGCCATGTATTTATCAGGAGTAGTTGCGCCAAAGGTCCACTAATAATCCTGCTGTCCTTGTGATGCCACTGAGCTCATATATTATCTCTGAACAAATGCCCAGAGGGACTCATCCATCCTAAAGCCCGGGTCATGCATCACTTGCTTGCTGTTTACAGAGCATACAGGATTTAGATGGGAAAGAATGCTACAGCCATCCAGAGTCTCTCAGGCACAACACCTCCTGCCACACAAAATGGTGGATATTAATGAACTTGTCTTTCCTAATGGATTGGCAAAGCAGCGAACATAAGTTTCATTGTCAGCAATGGTCTACTTGCAGAGATCACACTTTTATTGGGGGAACAGGGGGAAGTACTTCAGTATTATACATTATAAATAGTTAAAATAAAAAAAGAAGTGTGTACTAAACTGAACATCAAAAATTGCTCAACGTTTCCTTAACGCTTGAGAGTTGAGGGTGCCATATCATCTGCTGATGTTGGTCTTTTCCTGTTTTATCACGTCCAAAGTCAATGCAGGTGTAGCTCAGTGGTTAAGGCGTTGGACTACGGTTCAGAAGATCCCAGGTTCAAACCCCACAACCACCAAGTTGCCACTGTTGGGCCCTTGAGCAAGGCCCTTAACCCTCAACTGCTCAGATGTGTAATGAGATAAAAATGTAAGTCGCTCTGGATAAGAGCGTCTGCCAAATGCCTAAATGTAAATGCAGCCATCTATGCAGGATTTAGGACCTGCGCACAGTGCCAAGACCATCACTAATTTGTTTGCAAAACATATATTACTATGCCAACATATCTGACCTGAACCTCATAGAGAATATACGAGCAATTGTCAAGAGGAAGATGAGAAGCACCTGATCCGACTATAGGGATGAGCTGAAGGCTGCTATGAAAGCAACATGGCAGTGTCACAGACTCGACTCTTTTTTTTTTTCTCTTTATTGTTACTATTTGTTCTTTATTGATCGTAGGAAATATTCTAATACAGTATGTTGAATTTTTATTTATTTATTTTTTCCATTTTCATTAGCTGTAAGCCATATTCATTGAAATTTAAACAAAAACATGGACATGATGTTTCACATGAAATTAGTATATACAGTACCAGTCAAAGGTTTGGAGACGTGTTCTAAATCAATGAATTAAATAGTGATTTATTTTCTACATTAAAGAACAAAACTATGGAATTAGATAATTAAGTAGCAAGAACAACAGTCCGTTTATATTTTAAAAAACAATGGTCAGCTGTTCTGAAACAGATTTTTCAAGAATAGCATTGTCAACTTTCAGTACCTCTGCTACAGGGGAGAAGTTCATTTAGTTACCAGCCTCAAAACTCAAAAAGTTGGGACAATAAACAAATTGTGAATAAAAACTGAATGCAATGATGTGGAGATGGCAAATGTCAATATTTTATTCAGAATAGAACATAGATGACAGATCAAAAGTTTAATCCGAGAAAATGTATCATTTTAAGGGGAAAATATGGTGACTCAAAATGTCATGGTGTCAACAAATCCCAAAAAAGGCCATTTTCACCACTGTGTGGCATCTCCCCTTCTTCTTACAACACTCAACAGACGTCTGGGGACCGAGGAGACCAGTTTCTCAAGTTTAGAAATAGGAATGCTCTCCCATTCTTGTCTAATACAGGCCTCTATCGTCTTGGGCCTTCTTTGTCGCACCTTCCTCTTTATGATGCGCCAAGTGTTCTCTATAGGGGAAAGATCTGGACTGCAGACTGGCCATTTCAGTACCCGGATCCTTCTCCTACGCAGCCATGATGTTGTGATTGATGCAGAATGTGGTCTGGCATTATCTTGTTGAAAAATGCAGGGTCTTCTCTGAAAGAGATGACTAGATGTTGTTCTAGAACCTGAATATATTTTTCTGCATTGATGGTGCCTTTCCAGACATGCAAGCTGCCCATGCCACACGCACTCATGCAACCCCATACCATCAGAGATGCAGGCTTCTGAACTGAGCGTTGATAACAACTTGGGTTGTCCTTGTCCTCTTTGGTCCGGATGACATGGCGTCCCACATTTCCAACAAGAACTTCAAATCGTGACTCGTCTGACCACAGAACAGTCTTCCATTTTGCCACACTCCATTTTAAAGGATCCCTGGCCCAATGAAAACGCCTGTGCTTGTGGATCTTGCTTAGAAATGGCTTCTTCTTTGCACTGTAGAGTTTCAGCTGGCAACGGCGGATGGCACGGTGGATTGTGTTCACTGACAATGGTTTCTGGAAGTATTCCTGAGCCCATTCTGTGATTTCCTTTAGAGTAGCATTCCTGTTTGTGGTGCAGTGTCGTTTAAGGGCCCAGAGATCACGGGCATCCAGTATGGTTTTACGCCCTTGACCCTTACGCACAGAGATTGTTCCAGATTCTCTGAATCTTCGGATGATATTATGCACAGTTGATGATGATAACTGCAAAGTCTTTGCAATTTTTCGCTGGGTAACACCTTTCTGATATTGCTCCACTATCTTTCTGCACAACATTGTGGGAATTGGTGATCCTCTACTCATCTTGGCTTCTGAGAGACACTGCCACTCTGAGAAGCTCTTTTTATACCCAATCATGTTGCCAATTAGCCTAGTTACTGTTAATTGGTCTTCCAGCTCATCGTTATGCTCAAATTTACTTTTTCCAGCCTCTTATTGCTACTTGTCCCAACTTTTTTGGGATTTGTTGACACCGTGAAATTTGGAATCAACATATTTCTCCTTTAAAATGATACATTTTCTCGGATTAAACTTTTGATCTATGTTCTATTCTGAATAAAATATTGACATTTGCCATCTCCACATCATTGCATTCAGTTTTTATTCACAATTTGTTTAGTGTCCAACTTATTTGGAATCCGGTTTGTAATAGCACCTTAGATTAAAGCCATTATGAAGGCTTTGCAGAGCATAAGTAGAGGATACATCTCAATATCAACTGTTCAAAGGATTATTGCATATTTTGGATGCCTTCAAAAAGAAATAAAGTGTATGTGGACAGAGCAAATCAAAGAACTGCATGTAGTACACAACACTGAGTTGAACTCTCGACACGGCCATGGTGATACGAGCGATTTTTATTTATTCATTTTTATTTATCTCTTCCTTCAAGTACTGTATCTCAAGCTATATCTGAAATCACTTTACTTGACTTTACAGGCAGTGCAAAGTCAAATTCAAAAGCCAAGCGAGATGTATACACAAAAGATTACAATCTATAAAGTCTGCCAGGTGCTTCTCCTCACCTTAGGTCTTAAATCTGACCAGAAATAGAGAGAGAGTTGCATACTAAGCTGTCTACATGCATTATGCCACTGACCTTTGATAATAATGTTGCCTTTTTGCATCAAAGAACACTGGGAAAGGAAGGCGTGAGTCAGAAAAAGAGAAATATATCCATATAGATGTATATAGTTATTCAAAGTATTTCATGAGATGTGAAGTGTTTAAAAAGTTCATAAAATGAATATGCTGTTGGCTGCCAACTGGTTTCTCCTCCTACAACTTTTTAAAGTCTCTTATACAGTAAGTATGTAATCTTTTGTAAGCAGTTAACAAATTTGCACTTACAACTTTCTGCTGTTCGGACAAATTGTCCTACATACTGAGATGTCCTACCAGGCTGCATGGATGCAGACTTTTTATTTTTAGTTAGTCATAAATTTGCACCTTCTTCAACAAACATCAACCTTAACATCACCTGCCTACTATTACAGTATGTAGGGCCCCCTTGTGTCACCAAATTTGCCCACTGAGGCATGTACAGTACAGTACTCGGAAAGACTTCTAAAGGTGTGCTGTGGTGTCTGGCCACATAATCCTGTAAGCTATGAAGTACTGTAGGGTCTCCATGGATTAGAGAATTGTTTATCCAGCATATCCTACAGATGCTCGAATGGACTGAAAGCTGGAACATTTGGAGTCCAAGTCAACACCTTAAATTCTTTGAGGGATCCTCATACCATTGCTGAACAAGTTTTTTTTTTTTTTTTGCGGCAAGGCACACAATGCTTCTGAATGAGGCCAATGCCATACTTGTTTTTTTTTAACAACTTTAGGGAGGTGGTACAGTACATGTCAAAGTAACATTAACATAAATATCAGGACTCAAAGTTTCCTATCAGAACATTTCCCAGAGCATCACATTACATCTGTCAGCTTTTCTTCCTATAGTGCATCCTGTGCCCTCTATTTCCCAGGTAAGCAATACATATGAAACCAGTTGTCCATATGATGCAACATCACCTTCATTCCCTTCATGCCTCAGTGACCTTGTCCACCTATTATCCCTTTTTTGGATAGCTTCTGGTAGATACTAACCTCTGCATACTGCAAACAACCCTACAAGGTCTGCGGTGTTGGAGATGCTCAGACCCAGTTTCCTTTCCATCACAATTTGGCCCTTGTTAAAGTCACTTAGATCTCCTCAATTTTTCTGGCATCAACTTCAAAACCTGACTGTTAAGTTGATGCCTAAACTATTATACCATTTTACAGCTTTGACTGTGCCCATATTCATTCATTCATTCATTCATTTTCTATACCGCTTAATCCTGTGTTCAGGGTCGCGGGGGACCTGGAGCCTATCCCAGGAGACTTCGGGCACTAGGCGGGGTACACCCTGGACAGGGTGCCAATCCATCGCAGGGCACACACACACACACGCACACACTCACACACCCAATCACACACTACGGGCAATTTAGCAACGCCAATTAGCCTAACCTGCATATCTTTGGACTGTGGGAGGAAACCGGAGTACCCGGAGGAAACCCACCAAGCACGGGGAGAACATGCAAACTCCATGCACACAGAGACGGGAATCGAGCCTGGCAGGGGAATCGAACCCAGATCCTGGAGGTGCTAGGCGACAGTGCTAACCACTGCGCCGCCCTTGTGCCCATATGATCAACTTTTAATCACTTCAACTGTTAGTGCCATCAATGTTGGTGTCATCAGATATATAAAATATGTCAAGCTTAAGTATGAGGTGTAAAACAAGGCAATTATTTGCATTTGTATCTTTTATTATTTAAACCCAAAGTGGGCACAGCCTAAATTAAATGTTTTTATTTGCTTTCATTTACCATAAATGTTGGGTACATCTCTAATTCCTATCATTTTATGATGAAAGAATTTCACTGACCAGACACTTACCACTACCATAATATGCTCTTTTATTTTCTGTCGAAGGTCTTCGTCATAGTGTGTACATACTGTAAGACATGCTGTGCTAGGACAGTTTGATCAGAACATTGATACCCTGAATGTCTTGATTGAAGAAAAAATGTTTTCTGCTTGAACTTTTGCTGTTGGAGAAGCAAAGTAAGAAACAAAAAATATTCCATCTTAAGCAAACATCCACAAGTGAACCAGTGTTATCTGACACAAGATGTTCAAATACTGAGACACATAACTATATCCTTTAAACCTTCACTGCAGCACCTTAAAAATGTCATATCTATTTATACGTTTGCAGAGGTGGAAAGTAACGAATTACATTTACTCGCGTTACTGTAATTGAGTAGTTTATTTTGTGTATTTCTACTTTTTAAAGTATTTATATAAAAATATATTCTATTTTTACTTTTTAAAATCTGTAATTTTACTTTTACTTAAGTACTGTACGTTTTGTTTGAAGTATTGTAATTCGCTACATTTTAAATCATATTCGCTACTGAGTAAAAAATAAATGAATGAAAATGATAAAATAATACAAATATTAGGCTTTTGCGCTCGCGTGTGTGTATCATGTCCTGGTCGCGCGCCGCTCCAGACTCCACTCCAGGTTTTCTGACATCGGCACCTCCCTGACCTTCCACATGGTTGCTTGTGCCCTGAGAGTGACGTCATCGACTAGCGCGACCATATATAAACCGAAGGGAGACGCGGGAAAGAGGAAAGAGGTTGTGATTTTGGCGTTTTGATATTTGATTGTGTATTCCGGTTTCGACTTTTTGCCTCCCATTACCTTTGATTATTGCTTTGTCCCTTTGGTTTGGTTTGTATATATTTGTAGATAATTTCACTGTTTTTGGTTTAGGGAGTCCGGGAAGGTACCTGTATTTTTGTTTGTGTGTGTGTGTGTTTTTTTTTTTTTTTGCAGATAATCTAGCTACTAAATATAAATATTATTTTGTTTATTATTTTGGCCTGGGTCCATCCTGAATCTGATCCTCCTCCTGTTGTGTGTGTGTGTGTGTGTGTGTGTGTGTGTGTGTGTGTGTGTGTGTGTACAAACCTCATTATTTCATCAGTTAATGATTGGATCTAGTTCTTTCTGCCATATACCACCATTTCCATACAGTTTAAAATAGAACCCTGAATCATTCTTTTGCTGTATGGCCCTAGACTGGGACGTAACACCATATTTAAGTGACCACTTTAATTTTCAAGCACAAGAAAGACAACAGCTTTATTATGCAAAGGTGTTCCTTCAGTTAAAAACAACTAGTTTGAGATTTATATCTGCTCATCTTTTTTGAACAACGCTAGAATGCCTCATCCCACCCCGCTGTTAAATTTTTTTAAGAGCTACTTTTTACTTTTACTTGAGTAGATTTTTATAATGGTAACTTTACTTGTACTTAAGTAAAATTTCACTGAAGTAACAGTACTTGTACTTGAGTACAAAATTTTATTACTCTTTCCACCTCTGTACGTTTGCATACTATAGCAATGTATCAGACATTTACTTAAATGCTTTGAGTGTGACATTCTCCTATAATGTATTTTAACCAAGTTACCTCTATTACAATGGTCTTTTTTTTATTTATTTAAATAAGTTACTGTACCTCTGCATTTTGGCGTAGTGGTTAGCACAGTGGCTTTGCAGCAGTCAAGAGATGAAGTCCTGCCTTTAGGTCTGTGTGTGTGAAGTTTGCTTGGTGGATTTCTTTAGAGGACTCTGGTTTACTCCCACCATCCAAATACTGTACATTTAGGTTCGACTAACTGATGTTATAAATATCCTGTAGTGTGTGAATGTGTGTGTGAGTGTATTTGCTTATGCACTGTAATGGACTGGAAATCCATCCAAGGTGTATCTTGCCTTGTTCCCCAAGTCCCCTGAGAAGACCGTGATATCCTGTATAGGATAAGTGCTTGGAATGTCCGATCATGGGTCATGTGATATGCTTTCATGACATATAATAGATTCATTAGATTATTTGGCACCATAACACATACAGTACTTTTAAATTAATGAAAGTCTCAGCATTTTCAGGAGCCTGAGGACTTTACCACTAAAGAAAAAAAAAAACTAAACATAGGTGTCTACATGACCATAATTGGCCAATATTGTGCCAGAAAGTTTCACTGGTTGGTATTCAGTGTGCTAAAAGGTTTGCGGGAAAATAAATGTGGGCATTTGTTCTGTGAATCCAGATGTGATTGTGATTTGAGCAATGCTTCTGAGAGTTAACACTTCATGTTCATGGACATGAAATGATATATATATATATATATATATATATATATATATATATATATATATATATATATATGCATAATTTTTATGTCCAAATTTCTTTATTAGCTTATGTGGCTAGTTTAGCTAGCTACTGTAGCTTGTTTATAATCTGATTTCACAAACGCATGCAATGCTTGGTGCTTGACCGCTGCCAACTACAGAGGTGGCTAAAAGTATTGAGACAAAAGTGAAATTCAATCTTTTAATAACTTTCAATTTTTTCCCTTAAAATTACGGACAATCAAGTTAATAAGAATTATTTCATTTTATGCACATAACTTCCAATTTTAACCCCAGAGTAAACATGTTACCTTTCGCCATACCCATTCCTGTTAAAATGTTTCACCACTTTAATATTCTTTACTCATGACAACAAAGTGTTTGAAACATTTTAACATTTTTTTTTTTTTAAATAAATGTAGAGTTGATTGCAGAAGATGCAATAAACAACTCCTGTGGTGATTCATGAGGAGTGATGGCTGATTGATAATTTTGTAGCTGTGATAATAAATTTGCATGTACCATATCTTGATTGGTTGCATAAACTGGCAAAACTTTTCTTTACTCCTGAGATGTATGTCATTCTGTTTATTAATCTTAAAGGTGCTTTTAGCCAAAGCAACTTTATAACGTCATTAACTTTTAGTTGGCAAAAATACAATAATTTCTTGTGACTAATAGATAAAAAATATATATATTTATATATATTTAAAGTGCATCTATAAGGTTTTTTTTTTTTTTTTTTACCAAATCAGCTCAATATTTTTTATAT
This sequence comes from Channallabes apus, assembly GCA_030522415.1. NCBI lineage: Eukaryota > Metazoa > Chordata > Actinopteri > Siluriformes > Clariidae > Channallabes > Channallabes apus. The sequence continues at coordinate 16,835,147 of CM060124.1, read as the reverse complement.
AGACTTTGATACATTTTAAGTATTAAGCAGTAAATGTAGAAATGCTATTGGTAGAGGAGGAGTGATTTGTGAGGGTGCTTTGCTGGTGAAACTGTTGGTGACTTTAATTAAAGTTGAAGGGCAAACTCAACCAGCATGGCTACGACAGCATTTTGGAGCGACATGCCATCCCATCTGGTTCGCACCTAGAGGGACCATCATTTGTTTTCCAACAGGACAATGACCCCAAACCCACCTCTAGGTTATGTAAAAGCTATTTGTCCAAGTAGAAGAGCGATGGGGTGCTTCCTCAGAAGGCTTGGCCTTCACAATCACACAATCTAAATTGAATTGAGATTTGTTTGGGATGAGTTGTACTGGAAAGTGGTGGAAAAACAGCAAACAAGTACTCAACAACTTCTTCAGTATTGTTGGAAAAGCTTTTTAGTTGACTAACTCATGAGGATGATGGAGAAAATGCCAAGGTTGTGTAAAGCTGTCATCAAAGCAAATAAATAAATAATTAAATAAATAAAATAAAAATTATATATCATTTTCCAAAATTCACAAATTGAGTTATAACACTCATACCAGCTGATTAAGTTGCCTCTTAAGGTAACGGTAGAAGCCGCAAGCATCATGCGAGTCATGAAGTTTACCAGTCATGGTGAAAACAGGCAATGTGAAATGCTTAAATAATATAACAATGCTCTGAGAGTGGTATGACATATAATCAGTATTGTAAAGCAGAGGGATTAAAAATATATATTATTTCAAAAGAGTTGGTGACAAAACTAAACAGCTGTCTTATATTTAATTTCAGCATTGACAGTCAACCCAGTCGGCATCCATGATTAAGTTTTAATTTGCCCTTAGGATAATACTATTCCCCCGCTGCTGAACACCTCCCAATCAGCTCTATAGCTGAATAATAACCAGAATGTCATTAAATGCTGAGCAGCCTCAGTGTGCTGATATCCAAACAAAGATATGTGAACAAGTGTTTTACCTGAAAGCATTGTTGATATGATAGAATACATATTATATACACAAGAAACCTTCCACACACTCAAACACACACTCATGCAGCCATGCATGAAAGCATAACTTGGTACACTGCACATTTGTTCACAGAATCAGTTGTGGCAAAGTAGAGAAAAAAAACATCTGTCTGTGAAGCTGCTGAAGACCCCAGTGTGTGAGCTGTCAGATTGTTTTTTTTAATCTTGTACAATGTTTTTTTTTTTAAAATCTTGTACAATATGTTAGTTTTTTAGGGAGTTCTATGCAACAGCTGAATTGAGCCCTTCCTACTGTAATACAATGAGTCATTTTGCCTCAGCAGCCTCCTCAAGTGGGGCTTACTGTAGATCGTGGCAGGATAAAGAGTTGCATTTCCCCATAGCATTTCACCATATAAAACATTGTGTGCGTAGGTAAAGTGTTATTTTGGTTTGTTTGAGTTTAAAATGCCATTTTGCACTATTAAATCAGTTTCAGCATGCGCTTTTCAAAGTGGTTCAGCTCCCTCACAGCTTCTCCAGCAGCTTAGCGAGAGGGTTCCAAGCAATGATGGCTGAGTTCACTCAGCTACAGCAACCCTTGCGGGGAGGCCCAATGCTTCCTCGTTCCTCCAAACATTTGAGAGGACTGCCAAAATGTAAGGATGGCAGTAGTGAGAGTGGAGCACAATCCTTATCCCTCTACTCACTGGGGTGGCACAGAGAGTGACAGAGTGCACTTTGCACTCCCCCCAAGGAAGCAGATGATTATAATCTGCTGAAGGAGATATTAGCCAGCTGTGGCCTCTCTGGTGCCCAGACAGCCATCATTTTATCGATGGGTTTACGACTCTTAGGTCCATCTCAGAAATCTTTTAGACATACCTGTAGTGGTTTCAGCCAGAGAGGAAAGAACCCATCCCCACTACATCCCAAATCTGTAAGAAGAGCAAATGCCACGCCCACCTCTGCCAGAGCCTTTGAGAGATAAACCTATGCCCACTTACCCCAAATTAACCAAAACCACCATATGCCAGAGGGCTTAGAGCCAACAACTTCAGCAATAATTAAGTTAATCCAGCTCCCAGAGTGGCTCCACATCCAGCCATTCTTGACACAGGAAGTACTGTCGCAAGATCAAGACCCCAGCAGGTGTAAATGTGTAGAGAATTGTATAGACCCCTATAGAATCCTGGAGGCCCACCATCATGCCATCAAAACTAAGGTCAGTTAAACATTGTAAGATGGCATCACAGAGGAGTCAACCAGCCACTGGTTCAGCCCCATTGTATTATTGCCCAAACACAACAGGTCTCTCAGGCTCCGTAATGACTTCAGCCGGCTAGATGAGGTTTTAGAGCTCGACACTCATCCGTTGCCACCAATGGACAATCTTATTGAGCAACTGAGAGCCCATTTTTTACGCTCGACTTGACCATGGGTTACTTGCAGCTGGCACTTTGGTTGCTGATACACTGGAGGCAAAGGATAAACAGCTTTTAGCAAAGAGAGCAGCCACAGGTATTATAGAGTGTTCCCCGTCAGCTTGCATAGGGCCCCTGCCACCTTTTTCAAAGCTTATGAACACCATACTATGTCACCACCAGCTGTATGCAGCAGCCTATCTAGCCAATCACCTCCATTCCGTCCTCAAGGAACTCCGCAATGCAGGCCTAACGGCAAATCAGAAAAGAGCCACCTGGGGCTTATTTAAAGTAGAGTTCATAGGATATTGTATCAGCAAAGGGCTGAACACAAAAAACATCTACTTTGCTTTCTTGGGTTTAACAAGTACTGTACTGTACATCCGGAAAGTATTCACTTTTTCTACATTTTGTTATGTTACAGCCTTATTCCAAAAAGGGTTTAAATTCATTATTTTCCTTAAAATTCTAAAAAAAAAACAAACAAAAAAAACAATAATGACCATGTTAAAGACGCCCCCCCCCCCCCCATGTTTAAAAAAGAAACACATACTGTAAAGTACAGCCTTTGCCATGACACTCAAAATTCAGCCTTGAGATGTTTCTACAACTTGATTGGAGTTCACCTGGGAAATTCATTTGATTAGATTGTGATGTTTTTGTTTGTTTTTTATTTTAATTTTTTTATTTGCAAAGATTTCAAATAAACTTATTTTACATTCTTTTACTTCTTTTGTCCTCATTGTTTGTAGAATTTTGAGGAAAATAATTATTTTATGGAATTTAATCCATTTTGGAATTAAGCTGTAACATAATAAAATGTGGAAAAAGTGAAGTGCTGTGAATACTTTCCGGGTGCACTTAAGCACAGGACTTAGGTTTCCAGAGAAGTTAGGCACAGATTTGTGCCTAACTTCTCCTTTATAGCAGCACCCATTTCGGCAACGTAGGCAAAAACCTTTCCAGTTTTGAAAACTCCACTCACCAACAAACCCCTTCATAGTGCACACTGATGCTTTGCTTTGGCCTTGGTGTTGTCCTGTCCCAGGAATTTGATGGTGAAGGATGTCCAATCCTGTATGTGAGCAGGAAACTTATGTCAGCCTAGCAAAAATATATTACCAATGAGTGAAAGAATCTTGCCATCAAATGGGGAAGTAAAGGACCGGAAGTACTACCTGGCAGGGCGGCATTTGATCTTGGTGACGAATCATTCTCTTCTACAACGAATGTCAAGGACACCAACCCTTGCATCAACTGCTGGTTCATGAAGAACACTCATCACTCATCATATGCTTTACTTGTTTCCCCCCAGACGAGCTTGAAGTTAGCTGGCAGGGGTGGTGCTGTGACAGCAGGCCTACGGCCAGCCGCTCTTACTGTACGTACCATGTGCATGCTCCCCACTTGACTAAGAAAATGAGACAAGGAATCCCTTCACCACCACAGCCAGCTCCATGGCTCAATTAGGAGGGGAGGGGTGCCGAAGGTCATCTAGCCCCCTATCATGGTCTCCCTATAAATCTATAAATTGCATCAGTATGGTGAGTAGGGGGTCTCAAACATTTGTTTTGTCTTTATGTACTTTCAGAGTCTGGCCCTGCTGGAAACCACATTGGGCATGCTGCAGAGGCAGGGAATAACTCCAAGCTTTGACCATCTTCCCTGACTCCTTGTCTTCAACCTCTGTTAGCAGCAACCATACCCTATATATATATATATATATATATATATATATATATATATATATATATATATATATACACACACACACACATACATATATATATATATATATATATATATATATATATATATATATATATATACAGTGGTGTGAAAAACTATTTGCCCCCTTCCTGATTTCTTATTCTTTTGCATGTTTGTCACGCTTAAATGTTTCTGCTCATCAAAAACCGTTAACTATTAGTCAAATATAACATAATTGAACACAAAATGCAGTTTTTAAGTGAAGGTTTAGTTTATTAAGGGAAAAAAAACCCTCCAAATCTACATGGCCCTGTGTGAAAAAGTGATTGCCCCCCTTGTTAAAAAATAACTTAACTGTGGTTTATCACACCTGAGTTCAATTTCTGTAGTCACCCCCAGGCTTGATTACTGCCACACCTGTTTCAATCAAGAAATCACTTAAATAGGAGCTACCTGACACAGAGAAGTAGACCAGAAGCACCTCGAAAGCTAGACATCATGCCAAGATCCAAAGAAATTCAGGAACAAATGAGAACAAAAGTAATTGAGAACCTGGTAAAGGTTATAAAGCCATTTCTAAAGCTTTGGGACTCCAGCGAACCACAGTGAGAGCCATTATCCACAAATGGCAAAAACATGGAACAGTGGTGAACCTTCCCAGGAGTGGCCGGCCGACCAAAATTACCCCAAGAGCGCAGAGGCAACTCATCCGAGAGGCCACAAAAGACCCCAGGACAACATCTAAAGAACTGCAGGCCTCACTTGCCTCAATTAAGGTCAGTGTTCACGACTCCACCATAAGAAAGAGACTGGGCAAAAACGGCCTGCATGGCAGATTTTCAAGGCGCAAACCACTTTTAAGCAAAAAGAACATTAAGGCTCGTCTCAATTTGGCTAAAAAACATCTCAATGATTGCCAAGACTTTTGGGAAAATACGTTGTGGACCGATGAGATAAAAGTTTAACTTTTTGAAAGGTGCGTGTCCCGTTACATCTGGCGTAAACGTAACACAGCATTTCAGAACCAGAACATCATACCAACAGTAAAATATGGTGGTGGTAGTGTGATGGTCTGGGGTTGTTTTGCTGCTTCAGGACCTGGAAGGCTTGCTGTGATAGATGGAACCATGAATTCTACTGTCTACCAAAAAATCCTGAAGGAGAATGTCCGGCCATCTGTTCATCAACTCAAGCTGAAGCGATCTTGGGTGCTGCAGCAGGACAATGACCCAAAACACACCAGCAAATCCACCTCTGAATGGCTGAAGAAAAACAAAATGAAGACTTTGGAGTGGCCTAGTCAAAGTCCTGACCTGAATCCTATTGAGATGTTGTGGCATGACCTTAAAAAGGCGGTTCATGCTAGAAAACTCTCAAATAAAGCTGAATTACAACAATTCTGCAAAGATGAGTGGGCCAAAATTCCTCCAGAGCGCTGTAAAAGACTCGTTGCAAGTTATCGCAAACACAGTTATTGCTGCTAAGGGTGGCCCAACCAGTTATTAGGTTCAGGGGGCAATTACTTTTTCACACAGGGCCATGTAGGTTTGGATTTTTTTTCTCCCTAAACAATAAAACCCCTCATTTAAAAACTGCATTTTGTGTTTACTTGTGTTATCTTTGACTAAGAGTTAAATGTGTTTGATGATCAGAAACATTTTGTGTGACAAACATGCAAAAGAATAAGAAATCAGGAGGGGGCAAATAGTTTTTCACACCACAGTGTATAGTGTATATATACAGTATCGGGTATGGTTGCTGCTAACAGAGGTTGAAGACAAGGAGTCAGGGAAGATGGTCAAAGCTTGGAGATATATATATATATATATATGTATGTGTATGTATATATGTAATGTATATGTATGTAATGTATATGTATGTAATGTATGTATGTGTGTGTATATATATATATATATATATATATATATATATATATATATATATATATATATATATATATATAATGTAATGTGTGTATATATATATATATATATATATATATATATATATATATATATATATATATATATAATGTAATGTATATGTGTTTGTGTGTGTGTATGTGTATATATATATGTGTGTGTGTGTGTATGTATATATATATGTGTGTGTGTGTTATGCACTAGAAATAGTAGCCTTAATTTCACTCAAACAAAATACTGTGTACTGTATTGTTTAAACTCTCATAAAAGACCAAATAATAAAATCTTGGAATAAGTTTTTGGCTGTATAAGAGGACTGTTGCATGTTGTAACACTTATCCTGCTTTTCTGAGTGGTTGCATTGAGTTACTCACTTCAGTTAAACGTTCGCCTTAAAATCTGGATGTCTCTGACTGAACCCATGATGGCTGGAATTGAATGTAATGTAGATAGCCACATTTTTCAGTCCAGTCTGCACTCTCAATCTAGTGATCCCACATCCACCAAATGCATTAGTAAAGAAATGAAGCTTGCTTTTCCCCCATTAGTGCAGCATTGTGGACACGACAAGGGGGCAAGCAGTCAGTGCTGACAGACAATTACTTCTGTTTACCCCTTGTAAGAGCCCAGTCCGTGACAATCAACCACCAAGGGAGGATAAAAAATGTGGTATTGAATTGGTAATTGTCCAGTATTTAAAAATAACAACTATAACAAAAACAGCTGAATGTAGTTGTTTTGATAGAACCAAATTTGTTTGGAATCAGTAGTAACAAGAATAAAAAGAAGAATTTAAGAAAGAAAGACATTACCACAGGTGATGCAAATATAGGAAAATAATTACAGACTTTTTCATAACCGCACATTATAAAGTTTTATTCTTCCTATACCACCTTATGTTTATTAAAAAATGGTAGATTACACTTCACATAAATTAAGTTTGTTCATGTGTATTGTTTATTCTAAAATGCATATTAATATGTGTTTTTCTTCTTATGTTAATGAGACATGTTTTATGCTTTCTTACTGTGTGTGTGTGTGTGTGTGTGTGTGTGTGTGTGTGTGTGTGTGTGTAAACGATTGCCTGATTCTACTGTACGTCAGCAGCATTGAGAGAGTTTTACTCCTAAACATTGTTTTAATGAGCCTTTATGGACACTATCCAAGCTGGTTATTCCAGTTGTGCTAGAAAAACATGTATTTATTTCGCTAAACCATTCAGGCAAGTTTTATTTTATTTATTTATTTAATTTTTTATTTATTTTAATAGGAAGCAGGGAAATCCGTGTGTAAAAATGAGACTAAGTGTTACGAGAAGTTTTTAATAAACGAGACTCTTTATTACTAAATAACAGAATATTCATCTAAATATTCTAAAAATAGTGTTCCAAAGGATTTTTCTGAGGCCCTATACATAAGCAAATTCACAATGACTATATCTCAGCAACTGGGCATGATACAGTAATATATTTGCATATCCAAAAAAAAAAAAGAAGCTTATTAAACCAGAGACCTGAAAATATACATATTTAAATCATCCAAATGTGACTTAATACTGTACCTGATTTGATGTTATGGGTCACATAATATTTTTTAATACACAAACAGTTGATCTATCTAACTATCAATATTCTTTAATTTGGAATGAAAATCTGGTCCAATTTCATTACTTACAGTATCTTCCTCCACAATGCTAAAAGAAACGCACAACATTAAAAACTCATTGCAACCCTCTAATACAGAACTTTTGCCTATTGCAGCATTAATCAGCAAAATACCGTGTGAAATATGTGAGGCGTTCTATTGATGAGTTGGAAATGTGAGCGCTGACACAGCAGCCTTGCCCTGAATTGGAAGATTAATGACTGAAATTCCCTTGCAAGTCTCTTCTTATTACTGCATCCAAACAGAAAACATAAAAAAAAGCTTAATTAATTTCTCATTTACAACAGTTCTCTTTTTAATTCTATATCCTAATGTGAATATAATTGCATACTGAAATATTATATAATTATGACTTGGGGGTATTTTTAAGCTGTTCTGACAAACTTGAGGCAAAACAAATCTAATGCTGGTTTACTTTTTAACTGTTTTCATAATATCACATTATTTACTCCTCACTCAATGTAAATTTAATAAAATGCCAAATAATTAGTCAAATAAATGTGATGCACTGCTAGCTAATCAAAGAAATTGAAATCACCCACATCCAGTAAAGATGGTACAGTACATTAAAAAAAAAATATCCCACATGGACGCAGAATTCTAACAATAACTTTTTGAGGTATTAAATGTCTTCCTATGAGAAGACAAAACAATTAGAAGCAAGACAATAAGGTTCTTTTTTATTTTTTATTTTTTAAAGAAGAAATAATTATGCACACTCTGCTTAAACTGTCCAGATAATAAAACTTGACAGGTGCTACAAGGCATTTCTGCTGAAAATGACATAACTCCAATAAACAAGGCATGAGCCCTGACAGTAAGTGCCTGTGACCCTTTTCCAGAAACATGCCAGCCCATGCAAGCACACCACAGGCTGGCAAAGTCGAATTAATTAAGCACAGGGCTGAATAACTGAGCAGTCTGAATTGAAAAGGTCAACGAATGTCAGGAAGGTAGGTCTGGACACAAGTGCAAGTGTACAGGTTTTATTAAACATGGCAGACAAAACAAACATGTTAATCAGGATCCAAGGTACAGACAATCCAATGGTCAGGTGATCAACAACATGAATTAGGGCAGGTACTGTAAGAGCAAGACGAGAAAACAAGAAACGGGGGTAAAGAACCAAAGCAACAGTTAATAATTAAAAGCTTGGTACTGGCTGGTATGAATAACAGTGTGTATTTTGTCAAAGGTGAATTTGTACTGTAAGTGCTCTTAAATAGTGTGACTGAGTGATTGAGTCAGTAATCTGTAATTGTTATGAGATGCAGACCTTGGTAGACATGTTAGTAGGACTAGGGTTTCTTCTGATGGGCTTAGATCTGAGCATTTCTGAGACTACTACCGTCCGTAACAACCAGTCCAAGAACCAGAAACTGTTGATTCAACCATCTTCTATGTAGGGAGACCTTTCAAATGTTCCATAAGCTTAAACTTAAACCTCTGGTAAAAATAATAGAAATCTGGTCTCTAGAAGTTGGCATCCCAGATTGATCCCACCCAATAAAATAACTTCTACACATGCTCCAACCAGCACAACGTTTGTTCAATCCGTTCCTAACATCCTACAAAGAACAATTTCTCACAGAGTGGGAAATGAAATCAAATGCAATCTAACTGTGCTGTAACTGAACTTTGCTGTGCAGAAAATCACCATTTATTTGCTTTTCATCAGGTACGCCACCACTGACCTGTCAAAACTGATTCAATGTACTCGAGCTTTGGACACGCATTTCCATTTTCAGTTTGTAATTCTGGGACTATCAAATATAATTAAGAAACACAGTTCTGACTCTAAACAGTAATTTGTGTGTCAAATGCAGATACTGCATGAGTTTTATTTCAATTTTAATGCCAGAGCCAAAACGATATGCAATGGGGAAAAAAATCCATTAACAATACAAAACCATGCAATTTATCCAACATTAACAAACCTTGCTCAAAGTTAACAGTGCTAACAATAAATAGATTAGCTATTAGCCATTTTCCAATTATTGCCTCCCAAAAAACCTTCTGGTTACTGATTACATATTGTTGTGTATATAGACTGTCAGTGTACTCTCTTATGTAGTCCATCTCTTCAGCGGTCTAGATTTTATTACTCCTACACCACGGATAATTTACACTTCAGTTTGACAGCCTCTATGGCAATCAAAGCTGCACAAGAAGGCATCTGTTTACAAGGCGGCCTTAACTACTGCAATAAAAAAAAAAAAACTTGTAGATAATGAATCATAGTGATTCAGATCATTCATACAATATGTATTCATAGATATACAGTATTACCAATATTCCATGCAACTGCAGTACTCTCAGTCTTTTTTTTAATATAAATATTATTTGGTCTGAGATTTTGATGAACTTGGAGAAGAAGTAAGGAGAATATAGAGAGTAATATAAGATAATGTATTCAGTCATGAAACACAATAACTCAAGCATACACTTGTTCTGTATTGAACAACCACAATTTTTAGCATGAGTCATCTGAGACATGATGGTACTCCATATCCCAAAATCTCCTTCATACTGCACTGTCCTAAGCTCAAGCAGTCTTGAATTTCTTTCATTCATTCATTCATCTTCTACACCGCTTTATCCTTATATACAGGGTCGCGGAGGGCCTGGAGCCTATCCCAGGAGGCTTAGGGCACAAGGCGGGGTACACCCTGGACAGGGTGCCAATCCATCGCAGGGCACACACACATACGCACATTCACACACTACGGTCAATTTGGGAACGCCAATTAGCCTAATCTTCATATCTTTGGACTGTGGGAGGAAACCAGAGTACCCGGAGGAAACCCACCATGCACGGGGAGAACATGCAAACTCCATGCACACAGAGACGGGAATCAAGCCTGGCCGGGGAATCGAACCCAGACCCTGGAGGTGCAATGCGACAGTGCTAACCACTACACCACCGCGCCGCCTCAGTCTTGAATTTGAATTGCAATATTGTATTTGATATTCTGATTCACTGAAATATAGAATTTTACCAAAAGTGATGAATAATGCTGACAAATTGGTACACATTTCTTTGCCATCTTTTAATAAAAAATGTTCACGAGGTCATGGTTCCCATGAAGTCTCAAAGCAATTTTCCTATTCCTAATCATAATTAATATCTTTCCTCATTTATTTGAGTCCAGGCACAGCTTTCACCTCATGCTTTTTCTAAGCAGGAAACCGTAAGAAAAGGGAAAAAAAAACTTTTAGGCATGTTTCACCTTTTGACATTTTCACTTTTTCTAATGAGCTAGTTAGTGTTGTATCTACAGTATGCAATGCTTTCTTATCCACCCACAAGTAACCCGAGATACATCTTTTACAACATTTGAATTTGTTCTACAGCAAATTATAACCAGTCAATTACTGCTGTCTGAGACCCCAAACGAATTTACGGTGACATTTCACCTCATATGCACACATGGTTGAGCGCAGACCGGGTCACCAGAGCAGTAACAAAAATAAAGATTATTCAACTTCAGTAAAAGTGACCGATAATATCTAGAGATGCTAATATATATGCAAAGGTAATTATACTGTATGTTATTAAAAAATGAGTACATGGTGCATTATCCAGCAGCTGAGCACATTTTGGAGGTAGATGATATTCATGATCTTATGGGCAGTAGCCATTGGCAAAATATTCCATTACAGTATGATACATTGGAGCATTAATGTTTAATTGAGGTAGCATCTTTTAGGTTCTTTTTTTATTTAAAGTGGGAAATTCAATGCATCATTTTCAATTATTGGAACATCAAAAAACTAAACAGATAAATTATAACCAACAGCATTTGGTTATAATTTAGCCAAAGAAAAGTGGTTTAGTTACTGTACTGTACATGCAATAATCATAACTATTATGCTTGTTAAACATAGGCAGCATTTTTATGCTCACTCATTGAAAAATTGGTTGAGAAATACAAATGATGTAGGGCATTTTAAGGACAAGCTCACGCACCAACAAATGAATTGAAAGTCGGCAGGCAACTCAGGGTCTCGCTCTATTTCACAAGCACCATTTTAAGCACTTCAGCTTGACAGAAGCTCATAAAGGTGTGGGTGGATATCAAGCCTCTTTAACAGAACCATCTGCTGGTGCTTCAAGGTGCCTTTCTGAGTTTCTACCTTTGCAGGAGATAAATCTTAGACTGAACCTTATAGGCTTTAGTACAAACAGTTTTGATTGTGAAAGGTCTGGATTTCCTACATTTATCTCGCTAATGCAGGCAGAAGGGATTAGGTTCCATTCAGCTTAAATACAGTGTACATTCCAAGACGAACTGAGTGCAGATTTGAAGAAAACAAAACACAAAGACCCTGAAATCTATGCTTGAGACTTAAAAAAAAAAAAACTTGGATTTTCAAAGGACTGCTGTAATTCCTATATACTACATATATAGTGTATGGAAATACATTTTTACACTCAACAATCAAAAATTTATGTATACTGTACAGCACACTTTCTCATATGACATTTGTTTCTTAGTTCACTATTTACATGTCTGCTAGAGGATGGAACCAGAAGTAAATGCATTTCTGATATAAGAAATTCCAAAACAAGTCTTTTTTACCTTGACTTTTTCATGTTTCACATGTAAAGCATGTGATTTATTTATTTATTTTTTGACAAAAAGTATGTTTTTTTTTTTTTTTTATTTAATTGTAATATGATTTTCCCACATTTTTGTTTAAACTTTGTTGCTGGTCTTTTTTTTTTTGGTTGTCATCTTCAGTGCTAGTTTATTTTATTTGATTGATTTTATTAGATTTTTTAAATATATTTTTTCTTTATTATTTATTTTTCCATGTGTTTACCTGAATTCATGTGCAGTTTATAGGTCATAATAAAATAAGATGATTTATCATTTATGACTGATAGATGTTAAAATTTGAGGGGTACATAATGAGAAACTTTTACAAACCTGCCATGTATTTGTTTATTTATGGTGAATTTGGGGGGAAAAAAACTTTTTAAACTTCATCTTTAACTTTTTTGTTATGATTTATTCATGATTTAGAAAGACAAACTGTTGTTAATATAGAATTCTACAGCTGACAGTGTAAGAGTACAGAGTTTAATTAAAATCTGATCATGACTTACCAGTGGTGGAAGAAGTACTCAAATAATTTGCTAAAATAAAAGTACAAATAAATAGGCAAATATCTACTCTAGTAAAAGTTAAGTTGCTCCTTGAGCTTTCTATTTACAGTAAGTAAAAGTAAGAAACCCAATGTACTAGTACACAATTGGACTTTTAATTCTGTCAAATAGACTTGCAGACAGAATGGGCATTAGAAAATTATTAAAAATGTTTTAATTTCATCACTGAATGTCCATGTAGCTTTCTTTGAAATAGCACAATTTGCGAGAAAAAAAAAAGTTGTTGTATGAACACAGAATTATAAATAATTTAACAGAGAAATGAAAAAATACTCAAGAGAAATGCGAAACAAGAGATTGGATGCTGCTGTTGAAACATACACTATAGATTTTTGAAAGCAGGGAAAGTTTACATTAAAATAATGATAGAAATTACACCACATAGGCCTTTATCATAGGTGTTCATTATGTATTAAAGCAATATCACCCTAGAGGGAATGCTGTACTTCTGGATATACTGTAGCACAACTGTGATACAGTTGTAGTTTCTAACAATCAAAAAATGCAACATATTTAAAATAATTAAGCAAAAAACAAAGGCGGCGCGGTGGTGTAGTGGTTAGCACTGTCGCCTTGCACCTCCAGGGTCTGGGTTCGATTCCCCGGCCAGGCTCGATTCCCGTCTCTGTGTGCATGGAGTTTGCATGTTCTCCCCGTGCTTGGTGGGTTTCCTCCGGGTACTCCGGTTTCCTCCCACAGTCCAAAGATATGCAGGTTAGGCTAATTGGCGTTCCTAAATTGCCCGTAGTGTGTGATTGGGTGTGTGAGTGTGTGTATGTGTGTGTGCCCTGCGATGGATTGGCACCATGTCCAGGGTGTACCCCGCCTAGTGCCCGAAGTCTCCTGGGATAGGCTCCAGGTCCCCCGCGACCCTGAACACAGGATTAAGCGGTATAGAAAATGAATGAATGAATGAAGCAAAAAACATCAACTAATTCAGACCTTTGCGCATATTGGAACTATGCGGCTCATCTTGGAATGATGCATAAAGGCATACTGGAGTCACTGACAACGTGGATACCATCAGCCCACTTTAGATTGAGTAAATTCACAAAAGACAATGTTTTTTTGTTCTCATTATAATAATTTAGAAAACAGGAGCTACTTAGACTACTGATTTGAAGTATTAACTAGCTGTATTAAGAAACAAGCAGGGAAAAGTTCCTGATGAATGGACAGATTTCCATTATTTTCTTTTTATTTGAATGTAAATCTCTTTAGAGCTGTCACTCAGACATACCAAGGAAATGGATGAGAAGAGCTTTAGTCAGGCAAGTGACCAAGAATTCCAAAGAATCATATAGAGGAAGGCCCTGAAAAACATATGGGTGTTGATTTATTCTCAAGTCATTTTGTACCCATCCATAGTGAACAAATGATTGAAAAACAAGAACAGAACAGTGTGAAACTGGGAAAACCAGCCGGGGGGATTCAATCAGGCCTTTACGGTAGATGGAAACAACTATTTCATAACGGGCACACGACTGCTTGTAATTTGTCAAAAGACACCTAAAGGACATACTGACCATGGAAAAATGATAAAACCACGATTGAACCAAGACATTACATTTGGAAAAAACTAGGCACAGATCATCATTTAGTTCATCCTAGAAGTAAAGCCCAGTGCGACTAATGGCATTTTGTGCGGCAAATTATTTCCAGTAGTGCAGCATGGAAGTTTTATAAAGATAAAGGTTTCACAAAGAGTTAACCAGATCTTGCTGCCAAAAACTTCTCAAGAATGCTTCATGGCCTCCATTGAGTCAGGACTGGATTCAGGATAAGTCTGTGAATGTCCTTTGGAGTCACATCACTCAAAGGATCCGCTACCAAATGTCCCGGTGCCACACACTGCAGCATATTCCCAGGGTGGCAGAGCTATGCAGGTGGCACAAGGGACATGTAGACAATATTGGGCATCCTGTATTGTTTTGTGTTCTAATGTTATGGCTGTGTATTTCAAAGCTCAAAATCATTTGTGACCATTTAGCAAAGATTTTCATAGACAGGGGACGGTATAAAGTCTAAGCATGAGGAGCACAATAGTGTTTGACAGGCTCCATATGCTTTTGGCCAAGGCTGGAATTAAACGTGAAAGGACAGATGTTTTTTCTAGAATAATTTTTGCATGTGACTTCATCAAGAGAGTTCAAGAGCTGCCATGCACTCAATGAAATGATGGTGCTTAGCATAGCCTTGGGGAAGACAAGCCCATTTCAATGACTCTAAAGTGAGGTAAAGTGTGTTTACTCTTTTTAATTTAGGTGCCTTTCACTCTTTAATTTAGTCTCCCTTGGTGTGTGATCCTTGAGAGTGGAAAGGGTGCAAATATGATCAGATAATGATACACATCTTTGACATTTCTGGGTCGCTTATGAAACACATCTCGTAGGGAACAGTGATGCCATGTGTGGCAGCAAACAGCTGCAGATCAGTATGCATGGCCTAGTAAGCGTGCCATTTTACAGTGACATGACATTAAATGGGAATGGGGAAATGGGAACTGGGAAAAAGATGCGTTTTAAGATTACATAACTGAAGATCAGTTGATCCAACTTTAATTGTCAATAATGCCCTATGGTGGCATTTCTTGATGATGAATATCACAGTACTATGGTGGGATACTATATTTCACCTGACACAATATTTGAAACCTTTTTGAAATCTTTCACACTGACATGGAATTAATGCCAATACACCCCCCACCCCCTCTCTGACACAAGGATACAATTTCATGAAAACAAGTAAACAGATTATCTTAATTCTAATTACTATAACTAGTGATTTCAGTATTTTTTTAATGATTCTTACTATCTGAGATCGGTCTTTTATCCATAACCAGCATCTTTTCAATTCCCACCTGTCGATCATGTTTTAGGACCGTCATGCACAAGAGATATAATCTTCTTTATTAACTGGACTTTCATTGTTAGATCAACTGTCAGCTCTAGTTTCTACTCGATTCTACTTAAAGCTAGGAATTTCAGATGGACTGGCATCCAATAATCTAATAAGGAGCATAAAATGAATAGACCTTTTAAGTTCAAACACAGAAACCATCAAAACTGTCAGATCTAAATGATAGTTTAAATGTGTTTCCTTGGCAGCTCCATTATGGTGCAAGTAAAAGCTGATATCACAATATGATTTTTTTTTTTTTTTTTTACATTTTATTTTAGCACTTTGTCTGCCCAGCAATCAGTATAATAAAAATGATTATTATTTGGCATAGGCTGATGATAAATAGTGATAAATATGCAGTTTGCCAAATACCTTGAGGCTGGTGTTGCTAAATGATCAGAAAGGCTTACATGTCTGAAAGCTTTATTTCCATATGAAGATGGCTGATGCATATTTATTAGGTCCATCTGCTGCAAAGCCTAACATGCTCAAATACATAGATATAGAAGCTTAATATTATAATGAAAATATAATTGGATTATATTTAGTACTAACTATGATTTTGGAATTGATCGAATAATGCATGTAGCCAGTTTCCTATAACTTCTAATGTCTGAACTCTCCTGTCCAACCAAGAAATCTAACAAACTATTAAAACTGACACTTCTTGTTTACACAAACTCCATTTTCCGCCTCCCTGGGATGGTCATAAATGCCTTATGAAGATTTCATGGTCTTTGCAAGTCCGTCAACCAGGATGCCTCCAACAGACAAGAATCCAAGAGGACAGAGTCAATAAAGTTGTCTCCAGGAAGACAATGAGACAGAACAATAGTCGACCCTCATCTCAATAAACCTCTTCCATTTAACCCTTTCCATGTATACTAGATTTCCTTTCTGCCTGCTGAACATTTTTACAGACTATAATCAAATTTACCATTTTATTGCAGTAACACAATTTTATATACATATTTTATTGCTGTTATAAAATGTGTCAAATCACTATTGAGTTTCTATGTGTAAAATACGAGGTTTGTCCAGAAAGCATAAATCCATTGTTAACATCATGAAAAGGTTTGCGTGACATTGATGTAACCTGGCAGCTACTGTAAGTAGAGTGGACTGAAATGCACATGCAGGAACAATGAGGACTTCATATTACTAGTCAATAGCTAGATGCTAGTGTCAGCATGTGTACTGTGTGGATATCTTATTCAATATGTCTGGGTGAGTAGAGCAAAGAATTTGCATCTGATTTAGTGTTATGAAAATTGAACATTTCTCCACAGAAACTATTCAGATAATTTAGAAGTCTTTTTGGAGTGCATCCAGTCACCTAGGTGACTCAGGCCACCTATAACATAGATTTGGCACCCTGCGATGTCCGTCTTTCCTCAAAACTAAAAGCATCTTTGAAAGGGACGAGATTTCAAACCATCAATGAAATTCAGGAAAGTGAGACCGGGCAGCTGATGGAGATTCCAACCAAGGATTTTGCGGAGTGTGTGAGGTCCCGGGTGCATACTTTGAAGGGGACTGAGGCGTTATTGTTTGCATCTTTTTCAATAAACATCTCATGACATTGCTGGACAGTCGTATTTTGACTATGTTAACCTACTGTATGAGCTGTGACCCCTTTACAAGGCAAACAACTCATACAGCACCTTTCCACCATTACACTGGTACAGACCGCACAACTAAAGCACATTTTTAAACTTTTTTTTTTTTTTAACAGCAATCAATCACCACCACTAAATGAAGAGAGACAGTGACCATGACCTGCTTTATCACACCTCGGTAAAAATCCAGAAACTGACAAGCATCTCTAGCTGGACATTAGATTTTCATCTTCTGATATCTCTGATTATCCTTTAGTGTTGTGTTTTCGCAACCCTTAAAGCTGGCTGGACTTCCCTTGATCTCAGCCAAGTTTAGACTGTTGCATGACATGCAGGTGAACTTTGGACCTCTAGTGAAGATAGAAATTGTTCACATTGCATCACAAAATCCTTGTCCATGACCTCTGGATAAGCTGGCTCAACTGAGGTTATGGCCAAAGTGTCATCATGAGAAATTGGTCTACAGTGTTATGGCTCTCCATTCAAGACTCACCAAGAAGTAGACATGATGCTATGACTATCTTTGCCAAACTGAAGACTCTTTTGCTTTATTAATGCTGCGATTGACTATGCTGAAGGGTTTAACCGAATGAATGAATTGTTTTAAATAAATTCATATATTAATCATATTATATTGTATATGTAAGTATATTGGTCCAGTAGTGGATAAAAAATAACAAAAAGAGCAAACATTATGGCTGGCTTGAGATGTAATTATTCCAACATTCATTTCCCTTGAGCAACCTTTAAATATGAATATGTTTCGGTGATATTTTACAAAGGATCATTACTAGAATATATTTGGAGGTTGGAGACATACAGTTTTGCATTTTTTAAGTAACACCCTAGTGTACATTAACCTACAGTAAAGGTCCCATATTTTAAGTGAAAGTGGGTTTCCAAACTTTGTGTGTGTAAATGCTTTAGCTCAAATAACTCAAATAATGCATTTTTTGCCTACCTTGCCTTAAGCACCCTATGTTCATGAAGCTGCCTAACAGTGTCTGTGTAAATGAAAGGTGGACAAACCATGTCCCACCAAAGAACAACCGAAATGACCATTTAATTGGAAAACATTATTGGCTTGTTTAATCCCTGACCAAAGGAACAATAGCAGGGGGTGTCTTTATTTATTGGGTCTTGCCCAAGGGCTCAACAGTCGCAATCCAGCAGCAATGAGGTTAGAACACCCAACTCTCCATCAGCAAGTCTACTGCCACTGAACTGATTAATACAGATTGGCTAAAACCTTTAATGGCACATATTTAACTTTTTTTCTAATTCCAGTTTCCAGCAACAATTTATTTTTTATCTAAGATTTTCAGTTTCGCATTGATTAAAAATATCTGTTTCTATTATGAAAAAGCTTCTTTAACAAAATATTTCACTCTAATGAGTCAGGGCTGAACCTCCGCATCTGGCTGTGCTGTAATGAAATTTCGCAAGTGCTTCTACCATGAATGGAGACAAATGAACCTTGTTTGTAAGTCGGCATATCCACTATATGTCCAAGTCCAATCTGTCAAAGTTGCTGCATTATAAGAACAACAATGGAAGTAGCAGAGAAGTGAAATAAAGTGGAATGGAAAGAGTGTGAAAGCAATCCCATGGGCAGAGCTCTAAAATGACAGTGCTGCCATCTTTTGTGACAAGGGTCTTTTATCAAACACTGCAGTGCATTTCTGTTCCCAATCAAAGAGAGATGGAGAGACGAGCTTGCTCTTGCCCATTTACACTGCAGCTGCTGTTGATGTAGCAACTTCTGCTGATTTCATGAGCACAAGATGTCAAATTGAAGTAAATCTACCTGTCATAATCTGCAGAACAACAGGACAGCCAGGAGGGATAAGATCACTTTCTCTTTGTGTGTGTGTGTGTGTGTGTGTGTGTGTGTGTGTGTGTGTGTGTGTGTGCGCGCCATACCAGTCCCACTGTGATAATTAAAACTGTGCTTGAGGGATTTTTACTTACTCACTTATGCTTACAAAGTCAGGATTTCTTCAGAGTACATCCAGCTACATTTTGTTTAGACACATGAGAGATTTCTTTCAAGTTTCAGTAAAAAAAAAAAAAAGGTTTTGCAGTACCTTCATAGGTAACAGGTTCAGGTTTACTGATTAGTTTTATTCATTCATCTTCTATATGGCTTATTCTGTAAAGATCACGGGATGCTGGTATCTATCCCAGGAGACTTTGGGCACAAGGTGGGGTACACTTTGGACAGGGCTATTGCATGGCACACACACACACAGAAACAAGCTACGGGCAATTTGGGAACTCCAATTAGACTAATCTGCATGTCTTTGGACTGTGGGAGAAAACATGAGTACCGAGAGAAAACCCACCAAGCACAGGGAGAACATGCAAACTCCATGCACACAGAGGCAGGATTTAAATCTGACTGGGAATCGAACCTGGACCCTGGAGGTGCAAGGCAACAGTGCTAACCATTAAGCCACTGAGCTGTCACTAGGTGAAATAATTAAGTGCAAAAAATTTACATTTTTAAAAAGGACTGATTTGCTACTGTATGTAACATTTCTTCCATCAAAAACGTGTCTGAAGCGGCACTATTCAAGGTTTTTCCCCCTCTTTTTTTCATTCCATTATATTCTTTATAAAAACAAGCTGCTTTTTATGCCTATCCTGGCACACCAGTTAAATGTGCTGAGTGTTTGCTTGTGACATTGGTTTGTTTCTCAAGTAGACTTCATAGATAGGATAATTTGCAAAAACAATACCACTAAATAAGAGAACTGCACCTATGTCATTACAGTTCCTTATCACAATTCCTTGAATTTAATGTACTTTCTCATTTTACCATCCCAATTACCCACTGAACAACACATTTTAACATTTGATAGTACAGTACATCACAGGATCTCATAAACAATGTGAGTATAAAACCTCTTTAAGAGCTTTTTATAAAGAATAAAATCTAAAAGTTTAATTTTAAAATCTTTTTCTTCTAGACAGCCACACTTTTCTTGAGTTTAATGTTGCACTACTCTTGTTGAGAGTAAATTATTTAATTGAAGTTACATCCTTTTAGAAGATTCTGACAGAGCTACAATAGACCCTGACTGATTGTTATAATCATCCCCGGTTTCCTGAGGATAAGAACATTAATTTTTATTCAGATTTTACATCAAATGTGACAAAAAGGTCTTTTGCGCAGTTAAAGTGCTTTAAGTACAGTAAGTATGTGAAAACAAATCCTACTTTCAAATAGTTGAGATTTTGAAGTAAAAAGTGTAATAAATTATGGGACAGTTATATAGTTTTAATTCCCTGGAAGCCTAGCAGAAGGAAAAATGTACAGTATGTCCTTGCTATATCTCACATGATCACCTGTTATTATTCTTAAGCTTTAAAGGTCAGCTCTAACACTGGACATTCACACTTCGAACTAATGCTCTCAGGGAGACACTACAGGTGTCTCAAAACCATAGGCTGAAAAACAGCTTCTTTTGCAGAGCAGTAATAGTTTTTCAATCAATCGGCACAATTTCAATTCAATTCAATTCAATTTTATTTATATAGCCCTTTTAATAATGGTCATTGTCTCAAAGCAGCTTCACAAAAATGAAAGAAAATTTACAAAAACTGAAAAAAAATTTTAGAAAAGAAAATAATTGGAAGTGTGTATGTGTGAGAAAAATCTGTCTAGATAATAATGAGACGAATGAATGATGAATGAAATGTCTCTGATGAGCAAGCCAAGGGTGACGGCGATGGTGGCAAGGAAAAACTCCCTGAGATGGCATTAGGAAGAAACCTTGAGAGGAACCAGACTCAACAGGGAACCCATCCTCATTTGGGTGATAACAGATAGAAATGATACAACATCAGGTGTGTTGTGCAGGTGAAAATTCAATATGACAGAAATTATTTAAATTGACATGAAGACCGGCGGCGCGGTGGTGTAGTGATTAGCACTGTCGCCTTGCACCTCCAGGGTCTGGGTTCGATTCCCCGGCCAGGCTCGATTGTCGTCTCTGTGTGCATGGAGTTTGCATGTTCTCCCCGTGCTTGGTGGGTTTCCTCCGGGTACTCCGGTTTCCTTCCACAGTCCAAAGACATGCAGGTTAGGCTAATTGGCGTTCCTAAATTGCCCATAGTGTGTGATTGGGTGTGTGTATGTGTGTGTGCCCTGCGATGGATTCGCACCCTGTCCAGGGTGTACCCCGCCTAGTGCCCGAAGTCTCCTGGGATAGGCTCCAGGTCCCCCGCGACCCTGAACACAGGATTAAGCGGTATAGAAAATGAATGAATGAATCCAGTGTCTTCTTGTGCCAGTCCCAAGTCTGGATAAATGCAGAGGGTTGTGTCAGGAAGGGCATCCGATGTAAAAAAAATTTGCCAAATCAATGATGCAAATCAGAAATAACATTTCCATACCGGATCGGTCGTGGCCCGGGTTAACAACGACCGCCACTGGTGCTGTTAATCTACAGGGTGGCGGTGGAAATTGGGCTACTGTTGGTCGAAGAAGGAAAGGAGGAAGGCGTGTTCGAAAGCAGAGAGAGAAGAGGAAAGGCAAGAGTTTAGGAGTGAAAGTAGGGACCTTGAATGTTGGGACCATGACAGGGAAGGGAAGAGGGTTGGTTGATATGATGCAGAGAAGGAAGGTGGATATACTGTGTGTCCAGGAGACCAGGTGGAAAGGTAGCAAGGCCAGAAGCTTAGGATCAGGGTTCAAATTGTTTTACCATGGTGTGGATAGGAAAAGAAATGGAGTAGGAGTTATCCTGAAAGAGGAGTTTGTAAGGAATGTTCTAGAGGTGAAAAGAGTATCAGACAGGTTGATGAGTCTAAAGATGGATATTGAAGGGGTGATGTTCAATGTTGTTAGTGGTTATGCTCCACAGGTAGGATGTGAGTTAGAAGAGAAGGAGACATTCTGGAGTGAGTTAGATGTGATGCAGAGCATCCCCAGAGGTGAGAGAGTGGTGATTGGTGCAGACTTCAATGGACATGTTGGGGAAGGGAACAGAGGGGATGAAAATGTGATGGGCAGGTTTGGTCTTCAGGACAGGAATGTAGAAGGACATATGGTGGTGGACTTTGCAAAGAGGATGGAAATGGCAGTAGTAAATACTTTCTTCCAGAAGAGGCAGGAACATAGGGTGACATATAAGAGTGGAGGCAGAAGCACTCAGGTAGACTACATCTTGTGTCGACGTTGTAATCTGAAAGAGATCAGTGACTGCAAGGTGTTGGTAGGGGAGAGTGTAGCCAGACAACACAGAATGGTGGTGTGTAAAATAACCCTGGTGGTGAGGAAGGTGAAGAGGACAAAGGCAGAGCAGAGGACAAAGTGGTGGAAGCTGAGAAAGGAAGAATGTTGTGTAGTCTTTAGGGAGGAGTTGAGACAAACTATGGGTGGTCAGGAGATGCTTTCAGTTGACTGGACAACTACAGCCAATGTGATCAGGGAGACAGGTAAGAGGGTACTTGGTGTATCATCAGGTAAGGGATAAGGGGACAAGGAGACTTGGTGGTGGAATTAGGAAGTCCAGGAGTGTATTCAGGGAAAGAGGCTAGCTAAGAAGACGTGGGACACTGAGAGGACTGAAGAGAGTAGACAGGAGTACAGGGAGATGCACCGTAAGGTGAAGGTAGAAATGGCAACGGCCAAACAAAGAGCATATGAGGACTTGTATGTTAGGCTGGACAGTAAGGAGGGAGAGGTGGATCTGTACAGATTGGCGAGGCAAAGAGATAGAGATGGGAAGGATGTGCAGCAGGTTAGAGTGATTAAAAATAGAGATGGAAATGTACTGACAGATGCCAGGAGGGTAATGGGAAGATGGTAGGAGTACTTTGAGGAATTAATGAATGAGGAAAATGAAAGAGAACAAAGAGTAGAAGAGGTGACTGTTGTGGAGCAGGAAGTAGCAAATATTAGTAAAAGTGAGGTTGTAACGCTTGGATTTATAAAACCGCTTGGTTACAAAAGAACGGATTCGGGAATCAAAACTGGGGCTTGAAAACAACACTTCCGGTATTGCGCAATCGCAGCTGGACAAAACACGATGCGACACAAAACAATTATAATAAATTAAACCAAGTGTATTATACAAGACAGACAGATAAATAAACAAACACGGTGCACCACAAACCAATATATACAAATATAATACAAATATAACGAGTGAGTGTGTGATGTATGCGGGTGTGTGAGTGAGTGTATGATAGTCCAGAGTCTGAAAAAACGGCAATTGGGGTGAAATGGTGAGTTGGAGAGATGGATCGATCTCACCAAATGACGATGGTAGGTCTGGGAGATCGATAAACGGAATGAGCTGGGTACTGAATGAAATTATCAAAGTATAATCCACAAGCAGTCGCTCAGCTTCAAAAAACATGCAGCGCGCTGTCATCATCTCTCCGTGCCGGCCTCAATGCCGGTTCCAGCTTTATGCCGGATCATGTGACCCACGTCACTTCCGGGTTCCTTTGCGACGCGATCGCGCATGCGTGGGAACTTGCCCGGTGACCAAACCACTGTCCATGGGGAACCAGAAACCGCTAGGGCACGCCTTCAGCCACAGGTGAGCAGCATTAGCTCCATAACCAATTCCCTGTGTATGAAAACGCCCCATTTGTGTGGCTGTGCTACATAGACCCCCCTCCCAAGCCTCCGGCGTCTGAGGAGAACGTCTGCACAAGCACTTGAAATTCGTCACACTGACATCGGCTTTTTGTGGGTAGCCCCAAGACCTTGTGTATTTAATTGGCCCTTTTCTGGTTTTTTTCTCTGCTGGACCCTCCCACTGGGGCGCTCGCCTTGCAGAATCTCTTTTTGTTGTGGAGGAGTGTGGTTGAGCTTTTCTCCACACCAGTTCTCCCGGTTGAAAGTGCGCTGCTTTCCTCCGGGTATTGTGATATCTGGCTTGTGTGGCTTCCAGTTGTTGTGCTCTTTGTTGCACCTCCTCCTGGATAAGTCTTTGTCGGGGTGATGACGGATGTCCTGTCTTGTGTCGGTGGCAGATGCTGCAAGCTCTGGTATAACGCCAGACGTCTTTCCGCACCGTCGGCCACCACGCCACCTCTAATAACCTCAGCAGGGTTTTCAGTTGTCCCCAGTGTCCTCCCAGTGGATTGTCGTGATAATAATGAAGAAAAATCTTTATTAGCGACTGGGGGACAACGAGCTGAAATTTCTCTCCTTTCCTTACTGGTACCTGGCGATATAGCACGCCCTGACGACATTCGAAGGTGACCCTCTGATCTTGTGTACCTCTTTGATGATCTTTGGAGAGCAGCTTCGTGATAGTTGGGTCGTTCTGTTGGGCGTTGATGATCTCGCTCAGGTCTCTCGGAAAGTTGGAGGCCTCTTTAGTGTACGTGGTGGGTAGACGTGGGGTGTCAGCAGCTTTCAGCGGCGGGGGTGCTCGGGGTATGGCGTCTGGACCCGGATTAAGGTGGTCCTCAAGATCCTTCTCTCCCCTAGCGCCACTCTCCACCGGTTGTTCCATGGTGCTCGCCGCTCCTCTTAACACCACTCTCGTGTTGCTGTTCTCCCGGATTCGCCTCACTGGTTCTTCCTCTGAGATATCAGGGTTCCCCATGAGACAGAGGGCGGGGTGATCATTGGTGGAGTCTCCCAGGCGTTGCCCCGGCAGCTGTACCGGAGACCTCGGGTTGTCTTCCTCTTCGTCGAGGTCGTCATCCAGTATAAACGCCGCCGTGAATGCCTGCTTAAAAGACTCCCAGTCCTTCACCTTGCCTTTCTCCGTCTTCCACCAACTGAGAGCCGGCCCTCGGAGAACTGAGCCGAGGGTTCCCAGTAGCTCTGGTTGGGTCAGGGGTCTGATCTCCAGGTATTTCTCTGCTTGCTCGATGAAGTTCCTCACCTCAGCTGTCTCTGACGCGTCGCAGAAGGCTGGGAACTCCACACAGATGGATGGATGATCATGCAGAGAAGAAGAAGAAGAAAGTGGGGAGGAGAGCAGTGCCGAGGAGTGTGCTGGAACACCAGGAGGAACGTCGGCGATGGCATGAGTGCTTGGAAGCTTTACCTTGGCTGTTGCTGTAGTGGTTGGAGTGCTGGGACGATGTGTAGGAGATGGTGTAGGGGTGTAGGCCTGTAACCTGTGGGCGGTGGGCGTACAAGTGAGACGCAGTCTCTTCATCCGGTTTTCCCAGATGACGTCCCGTCGCAGAAAACAGTCAACAATGGCTCTCTCCATTTTTTCGAGAGCCTCCTGGCAGTAGCGCTGCAGCCCTTCCAAGCTCGCGTCCACTGCGTCACGAAGACTGATTTCCCGGTTGAGACTGCTGTCTATGGATTGTCTATAATCCTGCTCTATGGAGCTCACTTTATCAGTAAGCGCCACCATGTCCATCTTGCATTGATTAAGTTCAGTCTGTAGTGTGTGCACTACCTCTATATCAGTCCCATGAACAATAAAATCATCATTTTCATTATTGTCATTATCATGACTATCTGATATATATAACGAACTAATCAATGAAGTTAATTCAGTTGTAGGGTTACGGCGTGTATAAAATGCATCCTCTACATCAACCGGCATGTTAGTATGCACTACACAGTCGGCCTTAGCAGCACTACTAGCATTAGCCTTAGCATTAGCTTTAGCACTAGCATTAGCGTCCATCTTGTTCAGCCACATCACACAAAACCGGAAAATATCCCAAAATACAGATTCCCCGTACGTACGGGCCACCACTATGTAACGCTTGGATTTATAAAACCGCTTGGTTACAAAAGAACGGAGTCGGGAATCAAAACTGGGGCTTGAAAACAACACTTCCGGTATTGCGCAATCGCAGCTGGACAAAACACGATGCGACACAAAACAATTATAATAAATTAAACCAAGTGTATTATACAAGACAGACAGATAAATAAACAAACACGGTGCACCACAAACCAATATATACAAATATAATACAAATATAACGAGTGAGTTGTGCGGGTGTGTGAGTGAGTGTATGATAGTCCAGAGTCTGAAAAAAACGGCAATTGGGGTGAAATGGTGAGTTGGAGAGATGGATCGATCTCACCAAATGACGATGGTAGGTCTGGGAGATCGATAAACGGAATGAGCTGGGTACTGAATGAAATTATCAAAGTATAATCCACAAGCAGTCGCTCAGCTTCAAAAAACATGCAGCGCGATGTCATCATCTCTCCGTGCCGGCCTCAATGCCGGTTCCGGCTTTATGCCGGATCATGTGACCCACGTCACTTCCGGGTTCCTTTGCGACGCGATCGCGCATGCGCGGGAACTTGCCCGGTGACCAAACCACTGTCCATGGGGAACCAGAAACCGCTAGGGCACGCCTTCGGCCACAGGTGAGCAGCATTAGCTCCATAACCAATTCCCTGTGTATGAAAACGCCCCATTTGTGTGGCTGTGCTACAAGGTGAGAAGGGTGTTGAAGAGGATGAAGGATGGAAAGGCTGTTGGTCCTGATGACATACCTGTGGAGGTATGGAAGTGCTTAGGAGAGGTGGCAGTAGAGTTTCTGACTAGGTTGTTTAACAAGATCTTGGAGAGTGAGAGGATTCCAGAGGAATGGAGGAGAAGTGTATTGGTGCCGATTTTTAAGATCAAGGGAGATGTGCAGAGCTGTGGCAATTACAGAGGTATAAAGCTAATGAGCCATACAATGAATCTGTGGGAAAGAGTAGTGGAGGCTAAGTTAAGGGCAGAGGTGAGAATTTGTGAGCAGCAATATGGTTTTATGCCTAGAAAGAGTACATCAGATGCAGTATTTGGTTTGAGGATGCTGGTGGAGAAGTACAGAGAAGGTAATAAAGAGTTGCATTGTGTCTTTGTAGATTTAGAGAAAGCGTACGACAGGGTGTCGAGAGAGGAGCTGTGGTGTTGTATGAGGAAGTCTGGAGTGGCAGAGAAGTATGTTAGAGTGATGCAGGACATGTATGAGAGCTGTAAGACAGTAGTAAGATGTGCTGTAGGTGTGACAGAAGAGTTCAAGGTGGATGTGGGTCTGCATCAAGGATCGACTCTAAGCCCCTTTTTGTTTGCTCTAGTGATGGACAGGATGACAGATGAGTAAGACAGAAGTCTCCATGGACTATGATGTTTGCATCTGACATTGTGCGTTGTAGCGAGAGCAGGGAACAGGTGGAGGAAAATTTGGAGAGGTGGAGGTACGCTCTGGAAAGCAGAGGAATGAAGGTTAGCCGCAGCAAGACGGAATACAGTGGTGTGAAAAACTATTTGCCCCCTTCCTGATTTCTTATTCTTTTGCATGTTTGTCACACTTAAATGTTTCTGCTCATCAAAAACCGTTAACTATTAGTCAAAGATAACATAATTGAAGACAAAATGCAGTTTTTAAATGAAGGTTTACGTTATTAAGGGAGAAAAAAACTCCAAATCTACATGGCCCTGTGTGAAAAAGTGATTGCCCCCCTTGTTAAAAAATAACTTAACTGTGGTTTATCACACCTGAGTTCAATTTCTGTAGTCACCCCCAGGCCTGATTACTGCCACACCTGTTTCAATCAAGAAATCACTTAAATAGGAGCTCCCTGACACAGAGAAGTAGACCAAAAGCACCTCAAAAGCGAGACATGATGCCAAGATCCAAAGAAATTCAGGAACAAATGAGAACAATATTAATTGATATCTATCAGTCTGGTAAAGGTTATAAAGCCATTTCTAAAGCTTTGGGACTCCAGCGAACCACAGTGAGAGCCATTATCCACAAATGCCAAAAACATGGAACAGTGGTGAACCTTCCCAGGAGTGGTTCACCGGCCAATCAAAATTACCCCAAGAGCGCAGAGACAACTCATCCGAGAGGCCACAAAAGACCCCAGGACAACATCTAAAGAACTGTAGGCCTCACTTGCCTCAATTAAGGTCAGTGTTCACGACTCCACCATAAGAAAGAGACTGGGCAAAAATGGCCTGCATGGCAGATTTCCAAGGCGCAAACCACTTTTAAGCAAAAAGAACATTAAGGCTCGTCTCAATTTTGCTAAAAAAATATTTCAATGATTGCCAAGACTTTTGGGAAAATACCTTGTGGACCGACGAGTTACATCTGGCGTAAAAGTAACACAGCATTTCAGAAAAAGAACATCATACCAACAGTAAAATATGGTGGTGGTAGTGTGATGGTCTGGGGTTGTTTTGCTGCTTCAGGACCTGGAAGGCTTGCTGTGATAGATGGAACCATGAATTCTACTGTCTACCAAAATATCCTGAAGGAGAATGTCTGGCCATCTGTTCGTCAACTCAAGCTGAAGCAATCTTGGGTGCTGCAGCAGGACAATGACCCAAAACACACCAGCAAATCCACCTCTGAATGGCTGAAGAAAAACTAAATGAAGACTTTGGAGTGGCCTAGTCAAAGTCCTGACCTGAATCCTATTGAGATGTTGTGGCATGACCTTAAAAAGGCGGTTCATGCTAGAAAACCCTCAAATAAAGCTCAATTACAACAATTCTGCAAAGATGAGTGGGCCAAAATTCCTCCAGAGCGCTGTAAAAGACTCGTTGCAAGTTATCGAAACGCTTGATTGCAGTTATTGCTGCTAAGGGTGGCCCAACCAGTTATTAGGTTCAGGGGGCAATTACTTTTTCACACAGGGCCATGTAGGTTTGGATTTTTTTTCTCCCTAAAAAATAAAACCCCTCATTTAAAAACTGCATTTTGTGTTTACTTGTGTTATCTTTGACTAATAGTTAAATGTGTTTGATGATCAGAAACATTTTGTGTGACAAACATGCAAAAGAATAAGAAATCAGGAGGGGGGCAAATAGTTTTTCACACCACTGTACATGTGTGTGAATGAGAGGGACCCAAAAGGAACGGTGAGGCTACAGGGAGCAGAGGTAAAGAAGGTGCAGGATTTTAAGTACTTAGGGTCAACGGTTGAGAGCAACGGAGAGTGTTCAAAGGAGGTGAAGAGACACGCAGGTTGGAATGGGTGGAGAAAAGTGTCAGGTGTGTTGTGCGATGAAAGAGTATCAGCGCGAATGAAAGGAAAGGTGTACAGGACAGTGGTGAGACCAGCAATGCTCTACGGCTTAGAGACAGTGGCACTGAAGAAAAGACAGGAGGCAGAGCTAGAGGTAGCAGAGCTGAAGATGTTGAGGTTCTCTTTGGGAGTGACAAGGATGGATAGGATCAAGAATCAGTTCATCAGAGGGACAACCCATGTGAGATGTTTTGGAGATAAAGTCAGAGAGGCCAGATTGAGGTGGTTTGGACATGTTCAGAGGAGAGAGTGTGAATATATCGGTAGAAGGATGCTGAGGTTGGAACTTCCAGGCAGGAGGTCTAGAGGAAGACCAAAGAGGAGATTTATGGATGCAGTGAGAGAGGACATGAACTTACAGTAGTTGGTGTGAGAGAAGAGGATGCAGAGGATAGGGTTAGATGGAGGCAGATAATTCGCTGTGGCGACCCCTGAAAGGGAAAAGCCGAAAGACAAAGAAGATTTAACTATAATGCTGGATTAATTCTACCACATAAATTGGTCAGATGTTCTACCCAGATGTTGGTTAATTTTAACTTGAATGTTGGGTTAATTCTACCTCGCAAATAGGTTATTATTATTTTCATGTTTTACAGTGAATCTGTAAAAGTAAAAACTACCAATGTCTATTAAACAGTTAAATTACTTTGATATACTGGTCTACTACAAAAAAAACTTCCAAGTTTTGCAAACAATACATATATGCAATAAACAACATCCTATTAAATGTTCCTAGAAAAAACATTTATTTTTCAAAAGGACAAGAACACAATCAACAGTGACATCATTACTACAGTATACAGGCAGAATAGAGTAATTGTACAAATAGGCAGCTTCTACAGAGCAGGATCTCTCTGTGACTTCAGATATCTTTTCTGCAGAACAAAACTATCCAGCCCTGGTCTCATTTTAACATACAAACACTGTCTATGTCTTTTCAAATAGGCCTCGCTATTTCATAGCAACATTACAAAAAGTCCTATACAGGAGCACACTGCTTCGAATAGTTAATGTCAAAAATATAAAATGCCTTGAAGCACACATCAACCGACACAAGTAGTGTGCATTGCTCCAGAGCCTGTCACACCAGAATGACGAATGCCTGAGAGCAGCGCTGGTCAATATTTCCCAATGTCAGGATGTAGGGGTATGGCCTTGACACTTCAGCCTGCTGGAGGTATTCCACCATGTTGGTTCCCACCTTATAGATTATTATTTTTGTTATTATATTTTTAATGAGTGTACATTTTTGTGTTTCTAATTGTATGTCGTATGTCTCATGGAGCAACTCTCCAAATTTTGTTGCATTTATATAATACAATGATAATAAAGGCCCCAAGTCCAAGTCACGTATGTCATCTACTGTAAAATGACAACACTTAAACCATTGGAAATCCCTGGCTTTGCTGGCTTAAATTAGTTTGCAGCAATCTTAAGTAAACACCATGACAGTGAACCATTGCAGTGTGATGTTAAATCATTGGTTCAAATTGTTTCAAATTGCACATCAGCCATGGCTTTCTGTCACTTGTGTATGCTAATTGGGACCAGATTTTAGGGCCCAGTGTCTAACCATCCTCCTTTCTTCTCTGGACTTTTGGAACAGCATGGGAATTGGGTTAAGGCCCTTGACCAAGTGCCCAACAGGTGCAACGCAACGGTGACGGAGCTTGAATTCCTGACCCTCTGACTACAGTAGCAACCTCAACCTTAACATTTACATGAAGTTGACCCTTATACAGTACAGTTTTGAAAAACTGGGTTGAATGATGGAAATCAAAGCTCATTTTGTTAGCACATAATGTCTGTTTTATTTAATACTGTGATTTATTTATTTATTTTGAACAAGATAAAGCAGCACATTCCTTGAAAAAGGAAAATACAATATATAATAAGCATGTATTTATTTTTGAATGTACAGTATTTTTTTTATTTTTGCAGGTTAGGAGGCTTAGAAAAAGGTTTCTCAAATAAATAATCATAATTTATTTTAACTCAAACAACCCAAGTATTTATATATACTGTATATAATTAAATTTTTTGTGTATTTTTTAGAAAGTTCACCGTCTAGTCATTATAGATCTTCTTCACACATTATTGATTATTTTACTTTTAAATACATCAACTGTAAGATTAAAAAAAAAAATTATATATATATATATATATATATATATATATATATATATATATATATAAATAATTCAAAAGTCATTACAAAAAAGAAATCCTTTAATTTAATGTAAATAAAGCACATTATACTGAGTGTTCAAGTGTTTTCTAAATTGCTTTATAAATACATTAAAAGTAGAAATAACAGCCTTCTAAAGTACTCATCTATTATTCATGAAATCTTGTTTCCCTCCCAAAAAACTTGTAAACATGTATTGGTTATGATAACACAACTTAAAACTATGAACTAGAATATACAGATAATGGTTTTATCCAATTTATATTATAATTATTACATGCCAGTGGTTCTGTGGCCAAAGATCAGCTGTAGTGATTTTAATGGAAACATATCCAATACACTGCAGCTATTATATCAGCAACTAGTGTTGTTCTAAATAAGCTTTCCTGTGGTAAACATTTAAAGTGAGACAGAATTGCAAATCAAAACTAATTGCAAGCTACTCTGTTGTGTTGTATGAAAATGATACTTTTCAGTAACAATGATTCGTCAGTGGGAATGCGTGTTTTGATGTATGAAAAAAAAATAGACAATTTGCAATCACAATCTCATTAGCTGATGTACAAAAATACATTTATTTGAAACAATTTCAAAATGACAGTTATTTATTATAGAAATCCTGAAATAAAGATGGTGTTGAGCAGTAATTATGAGCCATGCAGTTGCCCATTGAAACAATTTACAATAAACAACACTGAACAGGAGCTCATTTGCTCTTCTGCCTTCTTACGGTTTCTGCTTTTTTTTTTTTTATCTTTTTCTTTTTGATAAATGTTGTTCTGGCCCAAGAAATGGTCTTCACCGAAGTGACGCCAATTACATCAGAAAATTCTAAATCGAATATGTAGAGAAAACAAACTGAAAATAGAGAGTAGTGTCAGAGATCTGGTTATATATTTTTACAAAACCAATAAACCTTACAGGGAACAATGTTATCACTACAACATGCTTAGTCTGAACACTGCTCATTCTGACATAATAGACTGTGACAGATGCTAGCAGGCTTTCCACATGATCATTCATATTGTATCAGCTTATGCAGACTTGAAGCAGACTCCTGAAAACTACTAGGAAAAGTAGTGTGTGTGTGTGGGGGGGGGGGGGGGCAGGAGACAGAGCACATGAACCTTTCAAGGTCTTTACTGTAGGAAATTACTATAATTCTCTCATTCATGAATCCTCAGTTCATCTATAACATGTCGACACCATTTAAGCATGTGGAAAGAGAATTTCTCAATTCTAGGCACATTATTTATTAAATGTAAAAGTGATGTATTTACCCAACTGATTAAAAAAAAATTCTTCGACCAAATCCACAGTGTGTGATGCCATTTGATAATCTTAGTTCCTACTAAGAATTATCTCTCATCATATACATATGACCTTGTAATAGATGTGCAAAAAATCCGAGCTATGAATAAAAAAAAAAAAATTTTATGTAATGATGGAACAGAGGTAACTACTGCATTTAGCTTGTTTTTCAAATTTGCTAATCAAATCAAACCAAAATTTAAATTAAACAATAAGTGTGCTATTTAATTTGGCATTTAACTAGTTTGCAAACTATACATTTTGACTACTCTTGTTTTTCAGCTACAAGCAACAACAATGAAGACATGAGACTAACTACAAGTGACATGAGTGACTTGTCACTTGTTTGAATGTTTATCAGTTATGAATCCCTACTTATACTGTAGTACTGCGCAAAACTCATGAACAACTCCTCATTTATTCATATTTAAAAGAAGAAAATCTTTATTGTAAATTATACAATGTACAATGAAATTTGACATTTTGCTTCCAAAGAGCAAAACTTAATTTTTTTGTTGTTGTATTTTTTATGTAGTCTTGTGGAATAATTCTCCAGGCTCCCTAAAGGACTTCTTCAGCTCTCATTTTTTGCGAATTTTTTACTCTCATTTTCAGTCCAGTCCCTGTATCTGACAGAGAGAGGGTTTTGGTGAAATGTTGTTGTTTTTTTTTTTTTTTTGTTTAGTCACAAAATGACCATTCAAGCATAACAAAAGCATCTCATTTAAGGCAATAATCAATGAGAAACAGGTGTAGATAATGACGGATGATCAGACTTATGTTTAGTATACTGGAAATGTTGACCGCTGAGTGGTTGGAATGGACGAAAGGGAAAATGAGGTTGCTGCTAAGGTTGTTACAGTGTATGTAAACATCCAATTTTTAAATTGGATCTTTAGGCATTGTCACATTCACCCTGTCAACATGTGTGAGTCAGAAAACAGAAAGCACATGCATATGCCACACTTACTGAATAATGAATGGTTAAAGTTGTGATGAACGAGCATGCTAAGAGAAGTTTTAATAAGCAAAGGTGTTTTGAGTTATGAGTGTCAGTCCAGGTTTCCTGTCTGCTAAACTGCAATTACATGCTGACTTCAGCATGCCTGGATTGCTGCTCATGCATGTACCGTAGGCAATGAGGATGTCTTTTGTTGTTGTCGCTGGCAGGAAATAGCTTGCTAAGAGAGTTTGTGATAAATGAATAGAATGCAGGTCAACTTATCTCTTTACATGATGCATGCAACATTAAAAATAAATAAATAAATAAATAAATAAATAAGTGTGTTGTAGTAAAGTAGAATAGAGGATACTGTAAATGAGCCTTATGTGGTAAAATTAGCAATGCTGATTCAGTAGTTCTCTCGTTTTGTTTCATGGTGGTTTTTCACTATGGTTTATACAGTAGGGTTTATCAATAAATAATGTCTCCTGGGCTTTCAGGAGACAAATCTCACAATAAGATAAAATCCTATGTCTAGGATAGTGGTCTCATGACTAAAATGAGTTGTTGTAGTTGTGTTTTGTATGCCTCTCTAGAAACAAATTTGCCATTATACAGTGCCTTGCAAAAGTATGTATACCCCTTAAACCTTTCCACATTTTGTCACATTACAACCACAAATGTAAATGTATTTTATTGGGATTTTATGTGATGGACCAAAAAGTGGCACATAATTGAAAAAGAATGAATATTTTTCATAATTGTTCACTTAACAATTTCTGAAAAGTTTGACGTGCATTTGTATTCAGACCCCTTGAGTCAATACTTTGTTAAACCACCTTTAAGGGGATTAGCTTTGCACATCTAGAGAGTGAGATTTCTGCCCATTCTTCTTCTTTACAAAACATCTCTAGCTCAGTAAGCATCTGTGAACAGCAATTTTCATGTCTTGCCGCTGATTCTCAATTGAATTTAGGTCTGGACTTTAACTGGCCCATTTCAATACATGAATATGCTTTGATCTAAACCATTACATTGTAGCTTGTCTTAGAAGGTAAACCTCCGCCCCTTATCAAGTCTTTTGTATACTCTAACAGGTTTTCTTCAAAGATTGCCCTGTATTTGGCTCCATTCATCTTCCCTGTTCCTGGTGGACCCCACAACATGATGCTGCCACCATCATGTTTCACAGTGTGGAAGGTGTGTTCAGGGTGGTTGCATTTAGGCCAAAATGTTCTGCAAACTTCAAACAACTTGTTGCAAACTCCAAACAGGTCTTCTTATGGTTTTCTTTCAACAATGGCTTTCTTCTTTCCACTCAAACTGTACATACTGTAACTGCCAGGTTTGTGGAGTGCATGACTAATAGGAGATTCTCCCTCCTGAGCTGTGGAGCTCTTTCAAAGTTGCCATGGGCCTCTTGGCTGCTTCTCTGATTAATGTTCTCCTTGCCTGGCCTGTCAGTTTATGTGGACGGCCATGTCTTGGTAGGTTTACAGTTCTGCCATACTGTTTCCGTTTTCAGATGGTGGTTAAAGATTTATTTTTTTATAACCTAACCCTGCTTTAAACCTCACCGCAACTTGTTCCACTGGATCTTTAGTTAGGGGTATACGAGTAAAGGGGGCTGTATTCAAATGCAGCCACACTTTTCAGATTTTTTTTGTAAAAATAATTGAAAACCATTTATCATTTTCTTTCCTTTTTACAATTATTGTCTACCTTGTGGTCTATCACATAGATACATTTCTGTTTGTGGTTGTAATGTGACAAAAGTTCAAGGGGTATAAATAATTTTGCCAGGCACTTTAGAAAGTTTTCACATGATCAACTAGTTTGTTAACAACATCTGTACAAATGCTCCTTCAAACAATTATCCAGTCAAGCGGTAACAATGTAACATATACCGGGTGCAAATGCTGGTCTTCAATATGTGTTTATATCAAATATCAGAATTTGGAGGAAATGTGGTCAAGCGAGTGAAAGTCAGTACTGTAGTTGTAAGGGCTGATTGTACTGCAAGGCTGAAGTAACTTCCACTTTGCTGAGAAAAGGGAGCAAAAAAAAACAAAAAAAAAAACAGGAAATGGCAAACTTACAGTGTGAACACTGACAAGTACTGTATGAACACTAGAATGTAGTTTAGGCTACAATACAAATCTGATGCATTCCTTAGTGCATTTGTTCATGTGCTTCATTTCCCTGTACATTTAAAAATTATTTTAAGAAACAATTCTTTAGCAACTTTGAAGGAGTGTCCAGAGTCAGCACTATTTAAGACCTGGGTATGGGCATGGATGGATAGAGGATGGTACAGTACGGCTCACCAAGTTACAAAGTTAACTAGCTTCTAAGACGAGGCTGAATTCCAAATCCCTCAAGGGCACTACTTGGTCTATGGAACAAGGAATTATACACCCTACATAACACATTAGTTTTCCATTTTATACTATTTGGCATGCAACCCTGGAAGAGTTCGTTAGCTGAAGCTATTCTAAAGTGAAATAACTGTAGTCAAAGTGAAACCGCCCTACACCTATCCTCCTGATTATACATTACCAGCAAGAATTTAAAACCACATTCATCCCTAGGTATAGGTTAAATTATACCATGTATTCTGACATGGGACAGTGTTCAGGACAAAGGCCTTTGTAGTATCCAGTTTCTTGTATGTAACATGACAACATCATAATGTGAACGTGAATTATTATAATATAATGTATATTATAAATAGAAGCTATATATTTTTATGTTACAATGGTTGGGCAACTTCTACCTTGACCTTATGATAATGAGGTACGAAAATTCAGCAAAAGAAATGTGTAACATGTCATATAAACCAATCATCCATAACAGTAAAAACCACCTGTCTATTATTTTGCAGGTCCCACTTGTACCACCAAGACAGCTCTGACCCATCAAGGCACGGACCACACTAAACCTCTGAAGGTGTGCTGTGTATCTGGGACCAAGTCATTGGCAGCAGATCCTTTAAGCCCTGTAAATTGCCTCCATGGATCAGACTTGTTTGTCTAGCATATCCCACAGATACTCGATCAGATTGAGGTTTGGGTAATTTGGAGGCCAAGTCAATGTCTTGTTCCTCAAATAATTTCTGAAGATTTTTTTTTTTTTTGCAGTAGTCAGCTCACACTGTCCTGCTGTAAAAGACCACTGCAATCAGAAGACAGGATTTCCAGGAGGACTGTTGCCCAGAGCATCACGCTGCCTCCACTATACAGTAAATGACTTCATTTTCACATAGTACATCCTGGTGAAATTCTCTATCCCAGGAAAGCAACACGCATGTACAGTACACGCACAATTACATCATGTAAAAGAAAATTATTAATTAGATCAGCCCCCCTACTTCCATTACTCTATGGTTCAGTTCTGAGGCTCTGTGATCAGTGTAGGCCATTGTGTTGGCACTTGGCACATAATGGTCAGCATGAGCCCTCTGATCAGTCTGTGACTACGCAGACCTGTATGCATCAAGCTGTCATGTACTGTGAGTTCTGACACGACTTAAATACATAACCAGATGTTGTTGTTTTTTTTTCAGTAGTATGATGGGCTTGCTTTCGCTCCCCACACACATCAGTGAGCCTTGGCATCCATTACCCTGTTGCCAGTTCAACGATTGTGCTTCCTTGAACGACTTTATGTATCTGCATACCAGGAGTACCTCATATGACCTGCTTTTTTTAGAGATACTCTGACCCAGTCCTATACTATAGATATCAGAATTTAGAACTTGCAGCATTTTTTCGTGCTACCAAGGAACTGATTGTTCACTTGTTGGCTAATGTACAATATATCATAATAGCAGGTGCCACGGTAATATAATAATCCAACAATATTCATTTTAAGGTTTTACTGTTATGGCTGACTGGTGTAACTGAATGCGGTACTACAGTAGATTCAAAGGGCAAACAACTGGCCTATTAGGTGAATACTTAAGTCGTGGATCACTCAATTCTTCTTAAATGCAACTTTGTAAAATTTTACATTAATATATCTGTAAATATATTATTCCCTCTTTCAAATAGAAAATTTTATACAATTGCATTAAACTATATACACTAGAATGGTATCCTTTGCAGAAGTAATAGTTCCAAATGTTTAGTGATACATAGAAACTTAATTGACAAGTACAGTATATCCTTATTTGTGTACATTTTGCAGTTATTATTGTCAAATTTAAAATGTCCATGTTTTCCAAATAGTTTATGCTGAACAAAATTTCTATGTGAAAGAGGTGTACAACAGGGACCAGAATTTATAAGACCAGATATATAATATATCAAAAAACAACGGAAAAAAACTAAACCCAAAAAAGAAAAAAAAAACCTGAATCCCACCAGGCGACTAGAAAATAACTATTTACAGTGCTTGCTTACTATCTACAACACATACTGTAAATCACATCCTTGTAAATAACATGCACATGTCAAGGACATTGTCAAAACGATCAATGATGTCATAAAAAGTAAACTCAACACACTTTTTTCTTACTGTGTTAAGATTCACAGTTTTGTCTTTGCCACTATATTTACAATAGGAGCATGTGAAGGTGACGGCATATGTGCTGTATATACAGAGGAATGAAAATATGAATTAAGACTATGATACAGTTCGGAGCTGTTCCCTGGGAGACATGACACAATATTTGATATAAAACAAACCACCAATAGAACTCATTATTATTTGGATAGAAATACTTTATCATACATCTTTATACAGTAGTCTTTTCTTTAATGTGTAGGAATTAAGTTGTGTTTAAGTGGGCATGTTTTGATGGCAAAACACGTAAGATGGCAATAAGGCATTGTTTTTGTAAGGCGTTCACTTAATATTTTATGAAAGAAGATATATTAAGAAAAATTCAGACAAAATGACAATAAAATTAAAACAAACAAAACATTATTATACTAAATACTGAAGCTATGTTAAAAGTGGATGACATGAACTAAAACTTTTGCATGAGATCTTTTCAGTCTTTCCTTTTTCTTTTACATTTAATAAAGGATTTAACCATTTATAAGGTAAATTCATTTATCAAACGAATCATGTGGCAATTTGTTACCAAACACCTTATTGTTAAGGGCTTTCCCAGCCAATCAAAAGTCAAAAGATTTATGCTTAAATAAATGTGCCTTTAACTTGATCTGTGCTGCGTATTCCAGTGTCGTATAAAGGTGTGTGTGATCTGTGCTGTGTGTTTGTGTGTGTACTGTATGTGTGTATATAATTACCTCGGTCTAGTTATAATAACCAACACCTACTACTAATCAACATACTCTCCATAAATAACCTGTGCTAAAAATGCCTTACCATTCTGTTAATGATGTATCCAAGCATTTGGTTTTTATTTGCCTGCTAATATTTATACATTGACACTTTTTTTCTATGCTTGTCCTGGACACAATTATTAATCCCCTAAGCTGTCAATTAGATTTTTTAAACTTATTATTGGTAGTCCTGCTTTACATCAACAAAAGACAATAATTACTAAATCTTCTCTAGATGCCTTAACTAAAAATAAAAATAACCTTAAAAAGACCTGTTAAGAATTATGCGTCACAAAGTAACACTCAAATGGCACAACATCTTAGATTATATTTGGATACAAAGCAGCAATTTTACTGTTTTTGTACTGAAACATTTGCAGAATTACAGATCATGGAGCATGTTTGGGTATCTCGAAATGAATAAAAAAAAATTAAGAAAAACTTTCCCCTGCCAATTAAATTTTATTCAAGTGGATTTGCCTTCTATGAATTGACCAATGTTTGAAACAATGAAAAGTTAAATGATAAATTATGCAAAAACTGATTCAGGTTGCAACTAATATTTATACATTCTGATTTTGCAACAGATGTCATTAACATAATGAACCTATGAACTATGTATTTTGCCATCAAAACATTGTGAAGTTACTTTTTTTTATTTTTTCCTTCTGGTCAACAAGGACAAAAGACTAGTTTGCTTTCAACTTGCATCTGCACCTCATTTTCTCTCCAAAACAAGGAATGATTTTAATCATCATTAAAAAGGTCTCATTAAGCATTTAGATTTTCAGCATAGATCTTATCAAACAAGACGTCCATGCAAATCTGTATAAACGAGGTCCTTAGGAAACTATTAACAATGACTGTTTCTGAAATTACAAAATGAAGAACATAGAGGACTTCTGTACACTTGATTACACTGCACTTCCAACTTGTTTCATTCAGACACTCGTACAGTTGGGAATCTCTCTTGTGCTTTCGCAGGCATTGATCATTCCACCTTGTTATAGGGAAAAATAAAAGGACAGGGTTATACTTCATGAGAAGAAACGTTAAAACCCAAGTCAAACTTACTAATTCACTAGTATCTTAAATCTAGATATGATTTTACAAAAGGTACACTGGCAGAGAGATTATTATATACCTCTACTTTGTAATATGTCCTGATTTTGGTGGTTTAAAAAGCATGTAGCTACAGTGCCGTCCATAGCATATTTAACATTTTGTAGTGTTGAAATGCACAGAAATGGGATTATATGAATCTACCAAAAATAGCAAAATGCTCTGGTGTAAGCTGCTGCAATCAGAAGTCAATAATTAGTCGGCGATTCTCAAGTCTTCTGGCGACCTAGGCAAACGTTACAGGAGGCCTTTCCAACCAGCATTCATCACGATTATCAAGCAAATAATAAATAAGAATTTTAGCTGTCAGAGGCCCCTTACTGGCCTAGGGCCCCAAGCACTTGCCTGATTAACGCTTCTGGTTGCATGGAATAGAGTTGTTTATTTTTATTTTCCCTATGAAAAATAGATTTTAAATGAAGCAATAAAGATGTAATTGAAGTTTAGACTTCAGTGGCGTAGCAAAAATATTGCATTAGCAATTAGGAATAACAGCCATTTTTATATTGTTCCTACATTTTCACATAGTTAAAATACTTTTGACAAAATACGACGTACATGTATGAAAAGCAGTTTGCTATCCAGGTATACCAAGTTTTCTAGTTATTTAATAAAAAAAAGAGAGTCTTTAAAGATGAAGTGAGGTGTTAAATCTAGTAGAGCTGATAGGAATGATCCATAATACAGTTGGATAATGACCCAAGGCCCCTTTAAGTCAAAGAAATGTAATGTTCATTCAACTGACCTTCAGCCCATCTAAGCAAAGCCTGGCCAAGCATCTTTAAGAAAAAAGCTTAGCATTTGGTGATGTCAGTTGATTAAAAACATCAGGAAGTCATTGACAACAAAAAATGCACATGATAGGAATAATCCTTTAATTGTTACAGTAGCTTGTCCAATTACTTCTTAGACAATGAAAATCCAGGATGAAATTAAAAAAAAATGGCTGCAAACTGTTAATGAACAGCAAATATCCCTATGTAATGATGATCATGAAGACCATAAAGCTAGCTATCAGTAAAAAAAAAAAAAAGTCTAGATAATCCAAGAAAAATCATTACACATAGTACCTGTGCAAAAGTCTTGAGCCATGCCTCATTTCTTCACCTTAAATTGTATAGATTATATTAAAGGAATAAGAACAAATGTTTTACTGTGAAAGGCAGAAAAGTGCCTCAGGGTACAATATAAAAAATGGTTGTTTACTGTATGTCACAATCTCAGCAGCAACCTCATTTCCCCTCTCATCTGTTACAACCACTCAGCATTCAGCATCACCAGTATACTAATGACCAGACTGATAATCTGTCACTGTGTGGCTTAACAAAACAAGTCTGAATCTGGTTGTGTACAAGGTCTGGACTGAAAATGGGAGCCTAAAAAAATCCTTCAGGAAGCCTGGAGAAGTATTTGTCAAGACTACAGTACATTTAAGAACTACAAGAAAGTTTGGCTCTTTGGAAGTATAATAAGGAAATGAGGTATGACTTAATACTTTTGTACATAACTGTACATTATTAAAAAAATAAATAAAAATGCC
Organism: Channallabes apus; assembly: GCA_030522415.1. Lineage (NCBI taxonomy): Eukaryota > Metazoa > Chordata > Actinopteri > Siluriformes > Clariidae > Channallabes > Channallabes apus. Next base: position 16,793,363 of record CM060124.1, on the reverse strand, counting down.
ATAGCTGCTATAGGTCAGGCAGAAATCTAGAAACTTTGGACATTTTAGAAAGGATCCTTAAATGTCCTCAATTAAACTCTACAACAGATGGCTTGCTCTCATGAATGGGCTCCAGGACAAACCCATTTAAGATCCAAAGATGCTGTAACTCACTATAGACGGTTTTAAATAATGTTTATTTTCTCCTAATTGTGAAAAACTGTAAACATTTAGTATGATTTGTATAGATTTTTATTTACACTCACTGCATTAGTGATTATCTAAACATTTATAACACTGCAGTTTTTCTTTTAATCTTATTTCTATTCAACTGTATCATCTTTATTGCCCTGTACTTATTGCTCATTAGAGGTGATTAAAACCAAATTTGCAGTCATTAAACAATTACATTATAACAGAAATAGAGCCACACTGGAAATTAGTCCACCAGGGCCTACTGAGTTCACCCTAATCATCATCCTAAGCTTCAGATGTTCCTCTTAATTACTTGTAAAAGATGATCTTTTAATCTTGAAGTATTTTCAGCTGTGGTCGCATTTGTTTAATAGTGAAGAATTTTTTTTTCATATCAAAATAATTCACTCACGTTTAACACGGACTTCCAAGTCCTTCTCCATAAGCTCTTTGGGGCTGGAGAACTCGCTGAGCTTGATTTTAGGTGTTGTGTCATTCTGACCCACCGTGCCAATCATTTCCTGCTCTTTCTCTTGGTTCACCTCAGCGTATATATTAATCCAAGGAATTTTTCTGAAAAATAAGCAACAACTGTTCAAAAAAAAAAAAAAAACAGTCCCAGCACTTTCCAGACCATATTACAACTGTTCAGCAACCCAGTGATTGTGAAAGAAAATTGTGAAAAGAAAAAAGAATCTGTTTGTGAAAATTAATACAGTATACAGAGAATAAAATAGAAAGATATAAAGAGAAGCAGTTAACATGCATTTAAGAAGTCCCTCTGCAGTGGCCGTGTAGAGTAGGTTATAGGAAAATAATTGTTTAATGAAACTCCTTATTATTCTCAATCATGTATTTATTTATTAAATCTCACACAATATCACAATGTGGTATTCTTTTCTCCGGAAAAAGCTGCTTGAAATTTATCTCCAGCTTTAAAAACATGCTTTCACTAGAAAAACACGTTCTTCAATGTTTAACATTTTCACACAAATACGCAGCCAGTGTTAAGCAAAGACCTCCTTTAAGACTGGTGGCACCAAGCACTGCTACTACTTTACGTGGCTGCTGTAGAAAGGCAAGGCAAATTTATTTGTATAGCCCATTTCATACACAATGGTAATTAAAAGTGCTTTACATTTCTGAATGTGCTATATACAGTACAGGCCAAAAGTTTGGACACACCTTCTCTTCTATCTGTCAGTGTGTTTTCTTTATTTTCATGACCATTTACATTGGTAGATTCTCATTGAAGGCATCAAAATTATGAATGAACACATGTGGAGTTATGTACTTAACGAAAAAAGGTCTCCACAGTCACCGGACCTGAACCCAATCGAGATGGTTTGGGGTGAGCTGGACAACAGAGTGAAGGCAAAGGGGCAAACAAGTCATAAACACCTCTGGGAACTCCTTCAAGACTGTTGTAAACCATTTCAGGTGACTACTGTACCTCTTGAAGCTCATCGAGAGAATGCCAAGAGTGTGCAAAGCAGTCAGTGAGAATCTACCAATGTAAATGGTCATGAAAATTAGGAAAACACATTGAATGAGTGAAGGTGTGTAAAAACTTTTGGCCTGTAGTGTATATACAGCCATGTTATAAAATTGGTTAAAAATATATATTTTTGTGAAAAACTCAATCATCTCATCATAGTGGGTCTTAGTACAAGCTCAGGTTAATAACACCAATAATGTTTTTCACCATGCAAAAATCAAGCCAAAAATAAAATATGTAGGCGTTACTTCGTATCCCATTATACAATAGTTTATAAATCTACCTTTAGCAGCAATAATTTAAAGTAATCATTTCCTGTGTGCCTTTTATTCTCTCCTCTTCTAATCTTCTTCTAATCACGCAAATACCGATCACTCTGCTGCTGTGCTTGACAGTGGAGTATGAGGTGTTTCTGATGAAATGCTGTTTGGTTTTCTCAAAATATAGTGCTAGGCATTAAGGCCAAACAACTCCACTTTGGCCTCATCTGTCCCGAGTACATTTGTTCCAGATGCCTTGTGTTTTGAACTTCAGTTGTGCTTCCATGTTCAATGTTATCCAGAAGAATCTTTCTCCTGGCAACCTTTCAAACAAACTGTTTGTTCAATCTTCTTCTAATTGTGCCGTGATGCTCAGTGAGGCCTGTATGCTCTGATATGTAGTGCCTAGGTGTTGATGTGCAGCAACAATTGCTTCTCTATGACCATTGCTTGCTGTATGCTTTTCCCTCTTGGAATTATGTTAAACCATTTATTTATCACTTATACATTACAGTATAGTGAAATTCCTTCTTCGCATATGCCAGTGTAACTTGGGTCAGAGCGCAGGGTCAGCCATGATACAACCTGGAGCAGATAGGGTTAAGGGCCTTGCTTAAGGGCCCAACAGTGGCAACCTGAATTTTTAATCCTGATTGGACTAGCATAACGCATTTTCTTAGAAGTTGCATACAAAGCAAATGACAGGTTTATATTAATGTGCTTGTTTTCTGTGAGGAATCTCCAGTGTGTCTGGTGCATTGTAACAGTCAGAGGTAATTTTTTGAAATTGTAATTTTCTGAAACAGGAAAATCTTCAAGATATTCACTTCAAGGGACCAAACAAAGAGAGGCTGTTGGAGAATAATAATACTTGTTTCGTGGATATTCCACAAAAAAAAAAAAAAAACAATAAAAAATTATTTGCCAATCTTTTATATTGCAGGGTCTGGGCAAAGTGCTGTGTATAATAAACACTTTGGGAAATGAACTGGGAAATTCACTACAGTTTTTTTATTTAAAAAACTCATACTGTGTCCCTGATCCAGTGATTTCTGAGAGAAGTAGTATGCAAATTAGAGCTTATTCTTTCATCTATAGCTTTATTTGTTAAAATTATAATGTGTACTTATGTACGATATGTTGCATTCTGATAATTTCAAGTGAAAACGAAGCATAATAAAAAGGCATGCCTGATTTAAGTTGTAAGAGATATCTCTCCACTTTGCACATTTGCCAGAGACGTATTGTTAACAACAGAGGCAATAAGCATGTAAACTTTTAATAAATACAATCCATTCAATAAATAACTGTGAATTACTTTGAGCTAAATAATTGAAAATGTTATTATGAAAATATGCCTGGTGCATATTAAAGAAGTGTAGCAACTAATTTGATTAGATGCTGTTGCTACATGCATACTAATCACCTCTGTTGTACACCGATCAGTTTTCTTGCATTACTTTTTGTTTAATTCCTAAACTCTGATAATTCTGAATTTTATCCTTAATAAAAGGATTAATTACTGTGATTCTCTTATTAGCATTCATCTTTAAGCACCTATTTGTGTTAGTTCCTGTGTCCAAATGATATTACATCACAAAATCATAACCTTAAAACAACCTTAGAACTTGAGGATGGACTTTATGGACTATATAATTTACTGTATGTTTATTGATCTATTGGTCTTTGAATATTACCATACACTGCTATGCTTAAAAACTTATATTGGAAAAATATTGGAAAGTCCAAAAACAAGGCACCTAAATCTAGGTTACAGAATTTCATTGAAGCAATTCAAACATGTAATTCTTTTTTGTAAGAATATATATCTGCAATTAAGTACTGTATGGCTGCATGTATTTTATCATACCTCTTGAACTTGTAAATGAGGAAGATGGCTAAACCCAAGAAAACCACAGAGAGGAGCATCAGCATGGCAGAACTGCTATGTCTAGGGATCGGGTCCACCAGTGGAGCTGAGTGAAAGAAAAGAAAAAAGAACAAAATAAAAAGTTTGCTCAGCTATTCATATTTTTGAAATTCAATATCAACTGACTAACAATATTATGACACAAATCCTGGATAAATTCCTCAAGGCTTTTAAAGTTAACAACATGAAATCACTATTACAGTATGTGAAATAACCATAAAACTGACTCTGCCCCCAAAAGTCAAGAGCTGCCACTGAAAATAGATGTAGCTCCCTCATCTGCACTTTACAAAATCCCAGCGGAAATGTTTCTGCGTCGAGACTCTCCATGAATCTCTGCCATTAAGACCCTGATATATTTTTTTCAACGAGCCGGATTTTTGACAGACAGCTCAACGATGCCTCTGACCTTTTTCCGAGCAGCTTGAAGGCTTTTTAGACCTTTCAAGGCTGAAAAATTAAGGGGAAATTCAGTGGTTTTGGCTACTCAAATAGGCAGTGTGTCACGGTAAATGCACAAAGCCATATGTCCTACAGTGCTATGGTCGGGTAGTTACTAGCGATCCTGTGGTCACTGTAAGGCACTGTGGATTTTAACCACAGGCCATTTTTATAGGCGCTGCCAAATGTGCAGCAAACACCACTCGCTCAATTTGTGTACCCCATCGACACATTAAATAACACTTTAAACCCCATTCCTATTTAAACCCTCTCACTTTCTGGAAGAAAATTCAATGCCTGTCGAGTTGAATTGCAGATGGGTAATTGTATAATTATGCTTTTTAAAATCGCATCTGAAATCAATGGTACTGTTTTTCCAGTGTTGACAAGCCTCTCTGGTCTCAATGACAAAATAACCAACATAATTACACCCAATTGAAACCGCATTAACAGATAAGATATCTGGCAGATGGTGAATATAAAATGCATTCATTTTATAAAATAACTCAAAATGAAATAATATAATAATTATCACAGGAGATTTCAGAAAAGTAGTTATGGTAAAGATAACACTTTGACATGACTAAGAGTTTGCAATAATACTGTAGTCAAACCTGAAAAAAAAGACAATAATTATATGTTTATAGTAAGTTAGACTCCACCTTTCTTAGCTCCACTCTCCTCCACTCACCTCTTAACTTTCGTTCACTGATTATCCATACTGCTCATCCATTGTAGGGTCACGGATTACCAGGGCCCATATTCACAAAGCTTCTTAAGCCTAAAAGTTGCTTCTAGTGATGAAATTCTTAGAATTATGACATTTTAATAGGATTTCCCCTTAAATTTAGGACTAAATAGAGTAGAGAGGAGGACGTTTAAAAGGCTTAAGAGTTTCTACAACAGAGGACAGAAAGCAGAAATATTCTCCAAAGACTAAACGTAAAAGTAAACACTGCTCTTCTGTCCAATTTGTTGTTTTTTTCTTTTACTTCCTTCCATCTCTCTTGGACTGTTGGCTACATACCATCCAAAATTGCAACTTAAATGGCCTGTCCTGCAATCATATTAATCGGTAAAAGGTGAGCCATTTTGCTCCCATCAATTTGAAATGGATCACAAATAATAAAATCAGTATGGTTAAAAAAAAAATGTAAGGACTTTAAATAGAACTACTGTATGGAAATTGGATGCTTAAAAAAAATAGCCCAATGTTGAAAATGTGTCTATCTTAATTAACTTAATTAAAGTAGCCTGCATTCATGATTATACAATTTCTTTATATACAAACATTATGATTTTACTGTCTATTCTATTATCATATATTCTATTTTCACAAAGACAGGATTTTAAGACCTTTTACAGATTTTTTTAATCAACCAATCACAGTGCTTGAATTGCTGCGTCATTCCTAGCAACGGGCTCAAACACACCTCCTCACTAAAAGTTTTTTATACTTTCCTCAACTCCAAGAAGTTGCTCTAAGACGTTTCCAAAATCACTTTTAGTCTAGGATCCTGATAAATCACTTTATCTTTTTAGGCTAAGATAGGATAATTCTGAGAGAATTTTAAGAAGCTTTGTGGATATGGGCCCTGGAGTAGAGACCTGCACTCCCGCGGGAGTACCGCGGGACCCAGCGCACAGAGTGCAGCGCGGGACAAGATTTGATGGGTGAATGCGGGTGCGGGCGGGAAGGTCCTCATGTATGTGCAGGTTGCGGGAGAATAAAATTAATCCCGCAAAATGGAATTATCTTAATTTATTTATTGAAAACAAATACTATTTTATTTTACACTGAATTGCTCCCCGGGCGAGACTCCACCCCATGCCCATCTCCCCCCCAAACGGTCAGCGCCACTTCCCTAAAAAATAAAAATAAAACTACTTAAATGTTTACCTGCGGGATTTTTGCGGGCAGGAGCGGGACAAAACTTGAATACTGCGGGCGGGAGAAAATAATATATATGTTTGCGGGAGCAGGCGGGAGTGGGACAGAATCTTGCGGGAGCGGGACTGAAAAATCCGTCCCACGCAGGTCTCTAACCTGGAGCCTCTTCCAGGGAACTTGGGTCAGGAACACTGGACAGGATTCCAACTGCAATTGCAGTGCACCAAAACTATATGTAAATTTGGAAATGCCAATCAACCTACCATCCGGGTCTTTGGACTTTGGACCGCCAATAATGCTGAGTACACTCAATCTCCACAAACACAAAGTCAGAGGTTCAAGGTGACAGTTCTAACAACTAAGCCACCACTTTTCTTTGACATCTATTTGTTTAAAATTATTAATGCTTAATTGTACACATAATTAATTGTGAATATGTTTGGTAAAGGATTGGAGGGAAATGGTGTTTTGAGTATTCTGGGTCCATGAGTAACATTTAATGCTCTCTTTCCTATTGCCAACTGTAATGTATAGCAAAATACATAAATATATTTATGTAGGGCTAATGAGCCAAGGCATACAGGAATATTTTACTATAATATATACTATAATATACTATAATATATATTATACTATTTTTTAAGGTCACTGGCGGTCGTATAAGCATTTCACTGCATATTATACTGTGTATGACTGTGTATGTGACAAATAAAATTTGAAATTTTAATTTAACACATGTCTAATAATAAGACAAAGCAGAATCAGTCCTACCTAATGTAAGCTGTGTGATGTAAACTATGACTCCGGATCCTGGTTTCAGCTCAAATTCTACCAAGTTCTGGTTCAATGCATTTGAGAGAATTTCTGAAATCTGTGGAACAGGAATGACACTCATTACAAAAACAATAAATACATGAGTAAAGTACACAGACATAGTAACCTATACACTTTAAAGTCTTCCCTTTAGATTTTGGAGTCAGCATCTGAGGATTTGTACTCTATCAACCACAAAAATAAGTGAGACCTGGGGTGCAGTCAGAGCCACAGTTGAGGGTTATTCCAGAGGTGTTCTGCGAGATTAAGGGCTGTGTGGGCCACTCAAGTTTTTTTTACTTCTAACTTGGCAGATCTTGTAATGACCATGGCAAAGCATAGACATTTGTTATAGCCTTGTATAGTATGTTGGAATAGTTAAAACCCACCTAATTATAGTTACAGTATCTGTGTTTTCTGTAACAGAGCATTTGAAGAAAATTCTACATAATCTATAGTTCTGCAACACACCAAAATATGTATATACTGTATGGTACTATGCAAAAATCTTGAGCTACCCAGTGTTTATTCATATTCACATGTTTATTCATATGTGTATTCATATTCGTCCTGAATTTTTGGACTCTCATTGACCAGTGACCTATCAATCAATCAAGCAAGCATAAAAATGTAAGGTATGAACCAGTAAGAAACAGGTGCAGATGATGACGGATGGTTGATCAGGATGGTGATTATTATATTTGTGATGCTGAATGATGAGTTGTTGGAACAGATGAGAGGGGAAATGAGGTTGCTGCTGGGATTGTTACATAAACTAAATAATGCAAATAATTAATAAAAACTAAAAATCTTTTTAAAACTATATCTTTGGGCACTTTGCAGCCTGTCACAGTAAAACAGTTGTTCCCGTTCCTTTAATTCTTTAAGTTAACCTACAGGATTATTTACCTGTAAATAAAAGTTTGGTGCTGAAAGAATTTAGGCATTACATACATTTTATTATAAATATCTTTGTATTTACACACACACACATATACTGTATATATATATATATAAATTTGTATGGAAAAAAAACACTGAAGTTCAGACTTAACAGGGAAAAACAAAATGGCACATTCCTGTAAAACGTCTCAGGTTACTTTGCTGTAACCCTGTTCCCTTTCAAAGGCTCCACTCGATGCTGTGTGAAAACGCTATGGGAACATCTTGTCATGTTGCCGGTTGTGAAGCATGTGAGTATTAAACACGCCAAATTTTGGCTTATATAACCTCGGTCAGGTGACGATTAGACGCATCTGGAGGTTATAAAAGGAGTAAACCGGAAACACTCCTCAGATTGATTTGTCTGAACGGACGTCCGGTCACGTAGGCAGTGCGGCATTGGGACGCAGCATCTCGTTCCCGCCTTTTCAGGGAACACGGTTACAGCAAAGTAACCCGAGATGTTCCCTTTCAAAGGCTCCACTCGATGCTGCTTGAAAACGCTATGGAAACGAGAATACCAACGCCGCCGCACTGCAAGTGTCTGGACCCCAAGGTTGTGTAGCGTGTGCGCACAAGGCCGAGAACGTCTCAGAACTATGCTTGGGCAGCTACCTCGGGGACACGTGAGCCCGGAGTTGCATAAACATCCAGACTATATAACTTAAATAATTATTTTGATTGTGTAAAGCTGTTTTGAGACAATGTCAATTGTTAAAAGCGCTATACAAATAAAACTGAATTGAATTGAATTGAATTGAATTGAACTATGAATGTAACAGATTTGTGCTGAGAGGGCCAACCCTCCGCGTCACACAATTGCTGCAGGGGAATACCTCCTGCTAGTGCATAAAGAGGGGATACCTCTGGTTGAGTGAGCCCTGATTCCTAGAGGCAAAGTGAGCCCACGCGCCTCATAGGAGAGGGCAACAGCATCTCTCACCCAGTGTAGTGGGGGCCACCCCTCCGTTTCGGCCCCAAAACATGTAAAAGCTGCTCTGATTTACGCCACTGGCTGATGCGATGGATGTAGATCAGAAGATCACGTACTGGACACAGTAAGTGAAGTCTCTCCTGCTCTCCTGTCTTTATGGAACTTTCGAAAGATAGTTAGTGAGGATGCAGTTAAATACGTCCTGAGAGTACTAGGGCACAAGTCAGAGGACAACTTTTCCTGCAGAAACTCCAGCGCTGAAACAATTCGTCAGTGGACTGGGTCTAGCTGCTTAGCACACACTTGCAGCAGGGGAATACCTCTTGCTGATGCAATAGATGAGGTGATCCGCCTGGTTGAATGAGCCCTGATTCCTAGAGGCGAAGTGAGCCCACGCGCCTCATAGGAGAGAGCAATAGCATCTCTCACCCAGTCTAGTGGTGGCCGCCCCTCAGTTTCGGCCCCAAAACATATAAAAGCTGCTCTGATTTACATTAGAAAAACCATCTTAAGGGTAAGAAAACCTGAGGTGCTGACTCTAGTGGTTCAAACGGGATGTCAATTGGGCCTTCGAGCACGATAGCTAAAACTCGCAAAAAAAGGGTATTTTCCCCCAGTAACCCCATCGGTCAGGACGTGGCAGGCTGAAATAGCAGTTACGTACGTCCTGAGAGTACTAGGGCACAAGCCCGAGGACAACTTCTCTTGCAGAAACTCCAACACTGAAGCAATTCGGCAGTGAACTGGGTCTACCTGCTTAGCACAGTCTTTCCTGCTCCGAAGCTGTAAAAGGCGGAGGACAGAAGCTTCAAAACAATAGGGTGCATGTTGAAATGGATCTCCCTGACGTGGCAGGCTAAATAGCAGTTACGCACGTTCTGAGAGTACTAGGGCACAAGCCCGAGGACAACTTTTCTTGCAGAAACTCCAGCACTGAAACAATTCGGCAGTGAACTGGGTCTAACTGCTTCGTCATGCAAGACTTTTCACATACATTCCTTCTGAGGGCATAAGCTCTTCTAGGGAAGGGAGCCCTCTAGAATAGTCTCAATTACACCGGCTGGAAGACCAGCTTGACTTAGACTCCCGGGAGCAGAGCTGTCAGGAAAATGAATAGAGACGTAACCTGGGCCACGTAAGGGCCAAGGAGTCCAGACAGATGGGAGGGCTGGAAGAGTCAGAGAGCAGCAAAGGGAACATTTGCTGATCTTACGAGGCAAAGAGGTCCACCTCTGCTAGCTGAAATCTCTCCCAGATTGACTGACTACTTCGTGTGACTGACTACTTCAAACTCTGACACACACAATCCCCGTGTGTCAGAGCTTGACTGGACAGTGCAATTGCAGCTATTCATATGCCCTGAAATGTAAATCGCCCTGAGGGAGAGGAACCTGGTGCGCTAGCCGTATAGCGGCGCGAGCACAATCCACCCTGGCGATAATATATGAGACTACCATAGTGTAATATATGAGACTACCATAGTGTAGTCCATCCGCACTAGGACATGGTAGCCCCTCAATTGCTGGAGGAAGTCCTTTAGGGCCAGAAATATAGGCAATTGATGTGCCGCACGAGAAGAAGGCCTCTCCAGCTCCCTTGGGCTGGACGGTCATCTAAGGTCGCACCCTGGCCTGTGAGGGAAGCGTCTGTCGTTAGCATCTGTGATGACAAGGCGGACTTAGAGTGGGACCCAGAGTCAGAAACCGGGGTCTTAAACCACATGGGAAGGTTACGGAGCACTTGGCGCGTAACCTTTATTGGGGTTGGCCATAGAGTGAAATCCCCTGTCTTGGCCACAACTAGGAATGTTCTCATGCGCAGAAGGCCCAAAGGTGTCACCGTGGATACAGCTGCCATGAGAACTAAGAATGCATTCGTTTACTTTTGGGTCCCAATCCTACAACCAAAAATGAGCTACTGTAGGATGACATGATGATGTCGAAGCGCTAGCTAATGAGACTGGGCCAGCCAGTCATCTATCCATGCATTTTATATACTGTATGTGCGGGTGAGGGAGCTAAACCAAATGGAAGGACCCGATACTGGTAAGCTTTGCCCCCAAACGCAATATTTCTATATGAAAGTAAACGTCCTTCAACCGATTGTCACAAATCAATCACTTGGTAGGATTTGAAAGCAATCACTTTGACAGTCAACATTTTGAAACTGTATTATTTATTTTAGCTAGCGGTACAGCCCGCGAAATCTAAAAATTTGGACACAGCCCCCCGTTCCTCTGGGAACCAAGGAATACCGACTGTAGTAGCCTGACTCAACGCGGAGGGTGATGTGAGAGCTGAATCCTGTAGTTTTTTTTTTACAGTGCTTAGTACCCAAGGAGATATACTTGGCAGTACTGTAGCTTCCACGCTGCCAGTTTCTCAGAAAGGTGCAAAGTTTTGGCGGCTTGGTTAAACGGGGGGGATGTTAGATGTTCGGCATCCTGAAATATGGCAGGAAAAAACGAAGAACTAACACTTTATTGGAGACTGGTGTTGCCCGAAACACCAGTGGTGGCGAAGCAAGAACACCGACCTCCTGGGGGTGTCAGGGAGAACACTTAATTCTTGAAAGGAATTCTGTGTGACACTCCCCATTGGGGGGCCACCCCCATGGTCCTGGGCACATGAACCTCAGGGCTTCTTTGATGAACACAATATGCCAGTCTGACCTTTTTGAGGTGGATAGTGAGGCGCATTGCACCCCAGGGGTGGCAGGCTCAAAAACACACTCCTTGTGTTTCACGCCTCGCCAGAGTCAGACCCGGTCGAGACTGGGTGGCCGACAGTCCCGACTCTTGAGGCGGGGATCAAATTTCCCGAAGGTTTGTTTTATATAACTTCGCCTAATGAACCTAGTGGCGACCGAGTTAACGATATCGCCAAACAGGCCGGAAGGCGAGATAGGGGCATCCAGGAGGAATGCACGATTTTTATCCTTGATGCACCTGAGATTCAACCACAAGTGCCTCTGCGCGGAACCCATCGCAGCCATAAAACGGGCCGATAACATGAGCCGCTTTTGTTGCACGCAGAGACAAGTACAGTATGTGGCCCGGCGTAATTCCAATACGCCCTATCTGAAGAGCCTTGCCAGTGCTCAGGTCTCTCAGCCGGTCAGCGTGATAGGCCTGCAAAACCGCCATGGTGTGCAAAGGAGCACCAACCTGACCTGCTGCCTGAAAAGCTTTTCCTTCCAGGGAAGATGAAGATCTACACAGCTTGAAGGAAGTATTAGCTTTTCAGGAAGGATGATGCCCCAGGAAAGAGAGAGCCTGTAAAGCGTCTCTTCTATCTGGGCGTCATCATATAACTCCATGCTTCCACATCAATTATATTTAAGAGAATAAATAAGTAGATGTCAGGAAAACACGGGATAATACAGCTTACTTCATGAAAGGGTTAACTCATATGGAGAGAGCTGGGGGGGGGGATCGTCATGAAGTCGTTTAATGTTTTTCCAGTGCTTAGTATGGAGGATGTTTATTCCATACCCATTGAAGAAGCGCAGGGCGCGTTTGAGAACGGAATTTCCCGATCCGATGAGAACGCGAAAGAAGGGAGCTTTAAGCCCAAAGGTGCGCCGTGGCCCAAAGCTTTTCAAGGAATGCGGGGCGCGCGCTAACAGTAAAGTGTAGAGATCGCCCTCCGATATGGATTATCATGCGGAGGGGCATCTCGTTTAAAACTCCGAATATCGGTGAGTTAAACACTTCTTATTTTGCTGGTTTAAACAGGCACGCTAACACAACAAGGTCAAGGTGAAGACAAAGAATCTGAGGAGTGTTTCCGGTTTACTCCTTTTATAACCTCCAGATGCGTCTAATCAGATGACGTCACCTGACCGAGGTTATACAGTATAAGCCAAAATTTGGCGTGTTTGATACACACATGCTTCACAACCGGCATCATGACAAGATGTTCCCATAGCATTTTCACGCAGCATCGAGTGGAGCCTTTGAAAGGCAACAGATGTATTCCCATACACAGTGAGGATGAGTTGAATCAAATTAAGTTAGAAAGAGTCAGTTTTAGAAGATGTTAGAAGATGTGCTGGCGAGTACATGGATACATATATCTATATATAGTTTTGACCTGCTCAAGATCTTCCTCATTCCCTTTCCTGTTGTCTGACTGATTCTTGCTGGGAAGCAGGAAAAGCTCAGCAGCTGTTGGAAGTCCTGGGTATACTGCCACCAGGAGCTGTTCAGCAGGAATATCAGCTATCTATTTAAAAAAAAATTAGAGTATGTGAAAATACAGAAGATACAGCATTTAAACATTAGTCTCTATCATATTATTTCCAAAATAAATTTATCACAAAATGATCTTATTAAACCTATTTATACCTCATGGAAAACAGAACGTGGTTCATGTTCCTGAGAAATGACAGCAAATGAAGACGACAAAATCTTTGACTTTGCAAAATATACAATATGTCACAGTAATTAAATATTTACACTAGGATAAAAATATGTGTGTTTGAGTAGAGATCTTGAATTTTATTATGCAATGTAGATTTCATAAAATAATTTTTGTTTTGTTTTGAGGAGAGTAGAGGAGTGTGATGACTTTTACCTAGTTCCTCTTCTGGAGGTACATTCACTCAACATTTCAGTGTAAATGGTATAAGTATTTCTCCACATGGTGGAAATATTCTGCTTGGGCACAAGGTAATTATGTTACATGTAATGGCAAGCGAAGAGCAGCTCCTGAGGCCATGAAAGGACATAATCACCTTCATAACACACAGAGTTCTCCCATTAGCAAGGAGAGGAAATGAAAGCCAGTGCTGCAAATGATCTGAATTTAACCTGCTGGTAAAGGCCATCAGCCTGGGTGCTGGCTGATCTATCCATCTCTCCCTCACAGAGCAGAGGCTGCTCTACATTCAGTTCTTGATTTATCAAATCCTTCTAAAAGCTGATCTGAGCACTGATGTAAGTTCAGAAATTTAGCCCTCAGGCACCGGGCCACAAATTCTCTTTCTAAGCCACAGTTCAGTGGTGTGGATTATGAGTTCTCTTGCTAATATCCTGGAATGTTAAAAGGGATCCATTGTCATAAAAAAATTATTTTGACCCATGAGGCACATTCAGAGCTGGGAAATGTAATAAGATTGTTACACACATTAAGGACATTCCTACTACCTGCCAGTTGATGACACTCTGCCAGCTTTGAAACTTTGAGCAGTTATCTGCGAAGTCTTGTTCTACTCTTGATGATATTGCAGTCTTTTACTTAGTGTGTTGATAAAAAACCAACAACTTGATTATCCTTTCTGATTGGTTATTTTACTGACCATTTTAAGGTTACGCCCTTGCTTGTCACACCTGCATTACTGCACAGTAAAATTCTTTCTTCACATATCCCAGGATAGCTGGGGTCAGCCTTGCTATAGCAGGTGGGGTTAGGGGTCTTGCTTGAGGACCCATCAGTGGAAACCTGGAGGAGCATGGCTCAAACCACCAACCTTCCTACCAGTAACTGAGCTCTGAGCTACCACTGCCCCTATTTCTAGCCATTGCTAGCTTATGAACCTTAATTTTGCATTTTGCTATGACTATTTGTTTGCCTCTTTGCACATGCCTATGACAATAAGGAAATAACCCTGCTTTTAAGGTGTGGATAAAGCCTTCAAAATTAATGTAGAAAATCTAATAATAAGATCCCGAAGTATACAACGTGTCAGAGGATCAAGTGTAAAGTATGACTGTATGTACAGTACTTCACTGTGTACATTTTAAATAGTGAATTCCTATAATACGAAAAGTCATATACAGATGAATCCTGATTCAAATTGTATAAAAGACTTAAAGCTTAAAGTGAGGGTCATGCCATTTAACATTTTACTCGCTTCAAGTTAAGAAGACAAAAATGCATTATGAAACCAGAAAGCATAAAGTTTTTTTTCCCTAGTAAATCTATTCAAGAAAAAAAGTATGTAATGTTAAGGATGGTTTATACTTGCTTTAAATTAATGAGGACCTATCATGCAAAATTCACTTGTAATCTTTAAAACCCACAGTGTTTTAGTTCTCCGTGACCAAATATGGAATACCAAAAAGTTCTGTAAAACCTTGCAATTATTTTATTAACAACCCCAGGCTGTTCAAATTGTAACTATTGGTAGAGTACTGTAGATCTTCCTGACATGGACCATCAACAGTGACAACAGAGATTTTTTTTAAGAAGATCTGAGAGTTGACAATGGTGCCAAATCATCACCCCACCACTGCTATGCTGGTGGTGTGTATGAGGTAGTTTTTGCTGAAATGCTGTTTGGTTTTCCCAAGCATGGTTCTGAGCATTAAGGCCAAACATCTCAAATTTGGTCTTATTTGTAGATAGGAAATTGTTTCAGAACTCTGTAATTGCTTCAGATGTAGTTTTGCAAACTTTCTTTGTGCATGTTCTTTTTAGACAGAAGTTGTTTCTCCTGGCAACCATTTCAACCAAACAGTACTTGTTCAGTCTTCTTCAAATTGTGCAGTCATGGTTTTTATATTTAACATGATCAGTGAGGCCTGTAGGGTCTGAGATGTAGCTCTTTGGCTTTGTGCATTTCTCTTAGCACTGGGCAGTCTGACCTTGGGGTGAATGTGCTGGGACATAAATTCCTGAGAAGATCTTGAATTATTTAAATAATCTTTCAAACTTTATAACATTGAACTTCAAATTGTTTGGAAGAGATTTATTGATGGTGGCACAGTGGTGTAGTGGTCAGCACTGTCGCCTTGCACCTCCAGGGTCTGGGTTCGATTTCCCGTCTCTGTGTGCATGGAGTTTGCATGTTCTCCCCGTGCTTGGTGGGTTTCCTCCGGGTACTCCGGTTTCCTCCCACAGTCCAAAGATATGCAAGTTAGGCTAATTGGTGTTCCCAAATTAACCGTAGTGTGTGAATGTGCGTATGAGTGTGTGCCCTGTGATGGATTGGCACCATGTCCAGGGTGTACCCTGCCTTGTGCCCTAAGCCTCCTGGGATAGGCTCCAGGTCCCCCGCGACCCTGAATAGAGAATAAAGCAGTATAGATGATGAATGATGGTCTTGTTTGTTTTTTCCCCTTGGCATTGCGTTAATACACCTGAATGCTCCAGACCAGCAAACTGCCAAAACATTTTCCATAAATGACTGTACATAAAGTTGTGTTGAGTACAAAACTGGCCTTCAAAATCAAAGCTTGTAAAAAAATATTTTTAATAAAAACATACAGATCATTGCAGGCTACAAGGATCCATTAATTATTAAAGTATGAAATAAGTCTCTATTGACAGTTCTAAGTTTAGGTGAAAAGCTGTTGCTATAGAAACATGTAAGAGACAAGAACAAATATAAAACCATGATTTGATTTACAGCAAGCGATGCTGTTATAGAAGCTTAATCAACACATTTTAACCAGACTAATCAGATTTGTGAATTCAAAAAGCACCATTTATAATAAGACCTAGCTCATGGACACCAGAAATCCAAACCTACTGCAAGTAACATTTACACACCTCCTGACTCATACCCTGACTTAATCTCACACCCTTCATGCTGTTATATCCTGTTCCTGCAATTCAGATATCACATTTTTGTGATTTGCAGGTTCTGTGCGTATCAGCATGTTTGCACAGGCTGAGATACCAAAAAATACAAAAAAACGTGTGCACTAGCGTGTTCAATACCGGGTTGATTGCATATAATTCCATTAGCACCTCTCGTCCAGCTCTTTTCCACTCCTGATTTCCATTCAGCTCATTATCTTTATGAACAAGGATCTAGGCTCTTCATACAGAACTGGAGCTCAAGCATGAACAGAGTGCGGCAACTGACATTTGCATTAACTACGGATGCTGCTTAAGATTTACTCCGCGTGAAAGCTCTTTTCATCCTCGGGAAAAGACACATTTGTAATCATCTGCCTGTCTCTGGAGTGAGGTATTCATCTGCCTACCTGTGGTGATAAACTAGGGCATGCCAAATAGGGAGAGAAAGAGGAAGAGAGAGAGAGAGACAGAGAGAAAAGCTGTTTCAGGAATTTTAAAACAGTGAATGCTGGAGAAGCAGGAATCAAAGTCTAAGATTCTCCAGAAACAGAGAATGACCAAGTGAGCAGAGTGTAGCAGATTCACACTTACTTGGAGAACAGCCTTTTTAATTATCCTGCCTACATCATGCCTCCACTCCGGGATGTCAGGATTGGCCTCGTCCAGATTTGGAGAAAAAGATAAGAGCAGGGATTTAAAGTATTCTGTCACAGAGAGAAAATGTGAGAGAGAAAAGAGATTAATTTTGCACTTCCATATGGCGTCTCATTTTTTACAGCTAAATTGCTCTGCTTTATTAAAGATCTCATTACTGAACAACATTAAAAGATTTACATGTATCTTAGACACTGTATGATAGGATTCTCAAAAAACTGTGTTATAAATGATAGAAAAAGAGGATGTTATTTGGGGAGAATTCTTATGCAGAAATCTATTCCAGTGTTTACTGTATGCACTGTATATGAAAGGGGTATCCTTGTTAGGAAGGATAAACACCCTTAATTATTGAATAAACCCCAGCTATCTATCTTTTAAATCATATTCTATGCATCTATGCAACACCAAATTCAGCCCTAGTGCATGTTATGTTACGTAAAGATTATTGAAAATATAGGTTTTATGGTTTTGAAAATAGTTTACAGTTCACTAAGAGAGACACAGCAGAATCATTAGACTTCTACATTTAACCAGTTTTAACCTTTAATTTATGATTATTTCCCAGAAAACAAATCAGTCACCTTGCACAACGATTTGTTTGGTGTCTTGAAGTATGAGGTTGGACGATGAGACCTGCACTGTTACAGTGTACGTCCCTTCCGCAGGAAACACAAAGGATATACTGCTCTCTAAAGTGATCATTGGCTGGCAGGAAAAACAATCACGTAGTAAGCAAAGAAAAATATTTGGACAGTAAATTTTTTTACTTTTTTTTTCAAGGTTTTTGTGAAACTTTTGTATAAAAGAACTACAACACTTGAGGTCTCTTGCTGTTGTACTGGGTATCAGCACGGCTGTTGGCACTCGGGCTGTTCCCTCTTGTCCCTGAGCTGTGCTGATATTCAGTACAACACCACTCTCTCTAGTGTTACATTGCTTAAATGAATCTTGTTCATAAAACAAAGCAGATAGAGAGAGAAAACACAAATATAGTAAAATTATTGGAAAGCATTTACTTAAAATCTTTTTTAACTGCATTTTAAACCAGATCTGATAGATACTGTAGATAGATACAATAGATAAATAGATAGTATTCCATCCATGCACAAGTATGTGAATTGGTTATAGATGCATTGACACCATGTTGGAGAATCAAACAGCAATGCAATTTGATTAACATATTAAATCACGTAATTAAAGCGTAATATTTCTAAAATGTAAACAAAGAAAAAAGCTGCCTATTTGAATTTCTTCCACACAAGCCGATGCGGTTAATTACATTGTAATATTTTCACTCCTGCTAAACACTGGCCTAATTACTTAATTTTCAAATTTGCTAATATAATAGCAAACTGGTATGCACATACTGTATGTCAGCATTCGGAATTTCTAGCATGCTGACGTACATAATATGCATACCAGTTTGCTAGTGTATTATATTAGCAAATTTGAAAAGTAGTTAATTGAGCTGTTGTGTAGCAGGACTGAAAATGGTACAACATAATTAACAACCCATGCCTATTTAAAGCAAATTCTACATACAGTACATTTTAGTCTAAGTAAAATGATGTTACCTAATAACATACCTCTTCTGCTGATTTGCATGTACATCTTATTAAATATCATTATTGGAAAATTTCTGTCCATTCCTCCACTGCCATGGTCAAGGCCATTTTGACGGAAAAGTCTGCAGCCCATTATATCTTTCTTCCTGACCCCCTGCTCTTCTTTTGTATTGCAAATGGCTAATATATGTGGTGTAAACTAAAATGAGTGTGTTAAAGATTTTCCATATGGCTTACTTAATGACAAAATTAGTTTAAAAAGCAGCATGCGGTCTCTGATTATTTCAAGTTAATCAGAATGAGGCAGAAAAAGGGTAATTAAGAGGGAGCTGATTGTACCTCTGTGTTGTTCCCCAGCCACCAGAAGTAGGTGAGAGTTCGAAAGTGAGAAGGCCAGACTAAAGCAGTCAAGTTCACTTCCTTATTCTTAATGACCACAAAAGGAGACAGCAACTGGACATGCTCAACAGGAGCTGAAACACAAACACTCATATTAATATGGATGCTGTAAACATCATGACTCTGTGGGGGTGCCAGTTCTAACTGACAGTAGTCTGAGTTTTAGTACGAGGTTTTCTTTGATCTGGATTTTTTACCAACATACAAGTTATTCATTTGGAACTGCAATAACATCTTTAATCCATGTGGGTTAAATAATAATAAGATAGTGCCATCAAAGGCCATAGTCTCATAGTCCACACTTGATATACACATAACAGAATATGACCCAGGAAAACAATACAAGTGGTAACCTTCCAAAACGTGTCTCGTACTTGGCTTTTTAACCCATTTAATAACAAAAAAATTGTTGGTTGGCATGTCTGTATACCATACTTTATGTATTAGCTGAATTATATTTCTAGAATGATAGAAAATACTGTAATGTTATGTTGTTGGCTACATTATTAAAGAACAAGGACGAATCCCACAGGTCAGCATAGATTTTGAGAGGTTGTAGCTTTGGAGTTAAGATGAAAAGATTCACTTTTTAAGTGTTACAGGACAATGTGTACAGTACCTATCACAGCTTGTCATATGTTTGGGTCAAAGTAAGTCATTAAGAACTCTGTAGCCTAGTTAATTCCTTTTCAAAGCAACCAGAATATAGGACCGTATAAGTATACTGGAGCTATTCGTGAACTATTTCCTGAACTAGTCAGTTAGTTAAAAAACATAATTGCGTAATACACTCATGTGATGTGTAACAGGACTGTGTAGGAGGTCTATACTCAGTACCCCAAGCCAAATAATAATAAAAATATTTAGAATTATAGTAAAAAAAAAAAATTTAAAAAAAAGGATAAATCCTTAGTTATGATGTGTAAGTTTTGCCACAAACACCAAGTTGCATCTCATCGAGACATCCCTCCCTTGCTTACTAAAGAAAAGAAGAGATTTTTTATTGTTCCTATAGATGGCCTTTTAGTAATATCATCTGCAGCAGAGAAAGACCTTCATATAATTATTGACTCCAGACTCTTTTTTGGGAGCCCATGTTGATAATGTCTTCAAAACATTCAGAAGCTTACAAAAAATTTTTTTTTCATTTTTACCTGACCATGCCTGTTACCTTTTGGTATCTCTAGGTTGGCTTATTTCAATGCCTTGTGGTCTGGATGGTCCATATATATATATATATATATATATATATATATATATATATATATATATATATATATATATATATATATATATATATATATATAAGCTCGAGTTAATCCATAATGCAGCACCTAAAACCATGAAATTTGAACCAGAACCCCTATCTCATTCAAAGTACCTCCCAGTAAATTTTTGGTTTGATTATAAAACAGTACACGACCATGTTCTGATAGTCTACAGGCTGTTTATTAGTACTTAATACAATAAAGACTACAGCAGAGTTCAGAACTCACAGTGTTAACTCACATCTAGACTGAAGACCTATTCAATTTTTAAAATAGCTTTTCCCATATGCAAAAAATACCTACTGAAGTTCAACTTCCATCAAAAGAATGCACGGAATCACTTTGACTAGACAGGTCTCAGTTAAATTGCCTATTATTATGTCTTAATTTGCAAGGAGTAATCAGTTGTCCTTAGATCTGATGAGCAGAGCTGGTGATGCCGCTCATATGAGTTTTCATTTCATAAAACAAGTTTAGCTGCCTTGACATTCTCCTTAAAAATGGTAGTCCGAAATATAGCAAAGAATACCGTATAACAGTCATACCAAGGTGGACAAAACGTCTGTGAGAGCGCACTTTTAAAGCACTTGGAAACAGTCCAAGTTCCCATATTTAACAAACTTTTTATGCAGGTTGTTCCTGTTAAAAACTACTAATAATGTGCAGTAAATAATGTACTAAATATTCTGTTGGCTCTCATAAGTAAAAAAAAAATAATAAAAAAATTCAGGTACAGTATAACTTGTCAAGTAAAAAAAAAGAAAAACACTAACATAATGGTCAAAAAGAACTAACAATTAAAGTGTAAGCATAACATACTTAGCTACAGAAAACATCTTATATTGCTTCCTATACTGTACATTACATTCCTGTGAGTTTTTATGCGATTCATTTGTTGAAACACCTTGTATCACCTTTTGGATATTTCGAGTAAACACAGCTTGCCACTTAGTCTCCACCATCTGCTTCCACTTACAAATAACAAAAAGTTCATACTGCTGAAATTAAAAATATCAATCATTAGTTCCAATCAATAATGGAGTGCTGTGATATAGTGTGTATATTTTCCAAGTAAGTGTATGGAACAAAAATTTTCTGTTTTAAATTTGCTTACACAAGGAATATTAAGAATGTAGGAGTCTTCTAAAAGTGGTACAAGAGACAGAACGCACTTATATCAATGACATGTTCCTTCTTGAATAAATTACATTAAATTAAAGGTAAATTCTAAGTGTTTATAGGGTACATAATTGTACATAAGACATTTGTGATATGCGCCTAAAAAATCTATTTTTTTAAATTTATTTTTACTTTAATTTCTTAATGTTTTAATAAAGTCAACCAAGAATATGTCATAACTTTTTAAAGCATTACATCACCTTAGCTTATACTACTCACATGTCAATTGATGGTAATTGTAACTTTAAAAGGAGAATTTTTTTTTCTTCCACAGTTTTATAATAAAGATCAAACTGGCCCGCTGATGACTTTTGAAGTTTTGTGAATAAGCCCTTTAGTATCAGTGATTTGTTGGTTGAGCTTTGAAAAAGGAAATCCATGCTTGTATTTATTTATTTATTATTTATTTATTTATTTATTAGTCTATTATTGTAAAGTTGTGACAGCAAATTATTATTACAGTATTATTGTTATTCATTCATTCATTCATTCATTTTCTATACCGCTTAATCCTGTGTTCAGGGTCGCGGGGGACCTGGAGCCTATCCCAGGAGACTTCGGGCACTAGGCGGGGTACACCCTGGACAGGGTGCCAATCCATCGCAGGGCAATTATTATTATTATTATTATTATTATGTATCATCAAATGCATCATGACATCTAAGCATTAAGAAACATATTGAAATAGACACATTAAAACCAAGAGTAAAAAATTCATGTGTTAATTACTTCATCCAGTGATGTTAAAGGCAGTTGTCACAGTTCATGTCTTGAAAATCTTTACACAGAACGCTTCTTTATATTTACAATTCTTTTTTTTTTTTTTTAAAGGAGCATTGTACAGTAGGGCTGGCGCACCAAAGGAATGCAAACATATACAGTACACAAAAACATTAATATAAACCTTGTGGAATTGCTATACCAGTGACGTCATAAAGTAATTAGAAATGAGAATTTAGGATCATTGTGGTACTGTATGTGTCTCCTCTTTGAAGCTGTAGCAATATAACCTAGAGATTATTATAACTCGAGAACATATTGCTACTATATAACTACTGTATATAGAATAAAAAGAGAATACCATATTCCATAGAAGGTTCCATACACTGTAATATCTCCAAATTACTTATCCCTGTAATTATAGGCTGAAATACTTTGTAACGGCCACTACAACGTTATGTATATAATGCATGTATGCATTTTTCCCCCTCTCTGACTATCCGGCACAAGATGTCACAACTTGAAAAGAAATGCATTGTGTGACTTAACTAACTTACATTCATATCATAATATTACCCAACAAATACATTTGTAGTGCAATGTGTGTGTGTTTGCTGTTGACTTACAAGTCACGTGCAGGTACAGGGAGCTGGAGTCAGTTCCCAGGCTGTTCTCAGCGATAGCAGTGACACGGAAGATTCCTGTGCTGTGGTACACATGTCTGATACCCTCCCCCGTCCAGCTGAGGTTGGAGTAGGACACTGTCGTTCCATCCCCAAAGTCCAACTGGATATTCGTCCTCATCGAGTCTCCCTGTGGACCATGCATAGTATGTTTAATCTTCCATTGCTTAAAAGGTCATTTTGAGAAGCTTATGTCATCAGTTTCCAATTCCTGTGCACACCTCTGTCCTTATCTGGCTATCTGGCACTCATCTGAGCAGAAACGATTATGAGGATTTCAAAATATATGGAGATTTATAGTTTTGCATCAAATAAGCATTTATACTCTGTATCAGGAAGTGGTTACAGATAAAAATAAATAAATAAATAAATGTTTCTGTGTTTAATAGCTTAGGATATGTTGGCAAACCTGGAGCTTATTTTCACAACTACACATTTTAGAATTTCAATGTGCTCTGCCCATGTAATTTTACAACAATTACATTACACCGCATTCCAAATTATTATGCAAATTGGATGCAAGTGTCATAAACATTAAATGTTTAGTTTTTAAATTAAACTCATGGATGGTGTTGTGTCTCAGGGCTCTTTGGATCACTGAAATGAATCTCAGACAAGTGTGATAATTAGTTTGCCAGATGAGCCCAATTAAAGGAAAAGTACTGAAGAAGGTTGTTCCACATTATTAAGCAGGCCACAGGTTTCAAGCGATTTGGGAAAGAAAAAGGATCTCTCTGCTGCTGGAAAGTGTCAAATATTGCAATGCCTTGAGCAAGGTATAAAAACATTAGATATTTCATGAAAACCTAAGCGAGTTCATCGTACTGTGGCTGATTCAGCGCACAGACAGGTTCGTGCAGATGAAGGCAGAATGAAGAAGGTTTCTGCAAGACAAATTCATCGGATTAAGAGAAGCAGCTGCTGAAATGCCATTACAAAGCAGCAAACAGATATTTGAAGCTGCTGGTGCCTCTGGAGTCCCGCGAACCTCAAGGTGTAGGATTATTTAAAGGCTTGCATTTGTGCAGAAACCTACTATTCGGCCACCCCTAATCAATGCTCACAAGCAGAAACGGTTGCAGTGGGCCCAGGCATACAGTACATGAAAACAAGTTTTTAAACAGTCTTGTTTACTGATGAGTGTCGTGCAACCCTGGATGGTCCAGATTAATGGAGTAGTGGATGGTTGGTAGATGGCCACCATGTCCCAACAAGGCTGCGATGTCAACAAGGAGGTGCCAGAGTCATGTTTTGGGCCGGAATCATAGGGAGAGAGCTGGTAGGCCGCTTTAGGGTCCCTGAAGGTGTGAAAATGATCTCTGCACAGCATATTGACTGACCACTTTCTTTCATGGTACAAAAAGAAGAACCGTGCCTTCCGTAACAAAATCATCTTCATACACGACAATGCACCATCTCATGCTGCAAAGAATCCCTCTGTGTCATTGGCTGCTATGGGAATAAAAGATGAGAAACTCATGGTGTGGCCACCATCCTCCCCTGACCTCAAACCCACTGAGAACCTATGAGGGTGGGAGGCAGTTCGCATCAAAACAGCAGCTCTGGGAGGCTATTCTGACATCATGCAATGAAATTCAAGCAGAAACTGTCCAAAAACTCACAAGTTCAATGGATGCAAGAATTGTGAAGGTGATATCAAAGAAGGGGTCCTATGTTAAGATGTAACATGCACTGTTAGGATGTTTTTGATTGAAATAGCTTTTGGTTCTTTACAACCTATACAATGTTTTTACTCTGTTGTGCATAATTTGGAACAGTGAATTTTCAGGGTTTTTTTTTATTATAAATATTGTTATCATTAGGAGGTCTGTTCAATAAAATTCTAATTATACCCTAATAGTTGATGACTTGAAAATTATACTGACTGTCATTTGCATTGACTAATTATGAAAATCAGGGAAAGATATCATTTGCGTAATAATTTGGAACATGGTGTATTATGTCTGATATCAAAAAGTGACCTTTTTCAATTTGGGAATGGCACAAATAAAGATTGGGCTCACAAAGAGGTGAAGGGGTTGATTTTCCATGCAAGCAGTTGTGCTGAACATTTTGATATTCATTAATATTAATTAACAGTGTATAGGATTGCATAAATCATTTTAACTAAATAAGCTTTTCACTTCCACACTAACTAGCCATTAGATCTCACATACGGTTTGGATTTTAATCACAGCCAGAGCACATGCTGCTACAATAGGTCTACAGCTCCTCCATTACGTCGTTTTTAATGGAATAAATTGTCTTAATGTAGCTGTGAAATGCCATTTCAAGTGGCAAAATGAAACTGATGGATGAATGAAATTTAAATTGATATTTCATAGCTGCCAATGATATGGGGTGGCACACAGAATGAATGCATGTTCAGCTACCTTAGACTGCCACAGAGTTTATAACCAAGCTGCGCTTAAGAAATTAGTCAGTAGCTTCACAGCTTGCTCTGCTGTTTTCTCTCCTGTTTGGAGCTGAAAATGTTTATCTAAAAAGTTCTGCGGAAACACACTCGTATTTAGGAATTTACAATGCCCGTATTTTCACTTGCAGCAATATGATTTACATGAACAGATAGAAGGTCTTTATTGGAAACTGTAAAATTAAATTTTGCAAGAATTTGTCTTGTCAAGCAAAGCATTTTAGGCATGCAAATGACCGAACCACGCACAACTACAATGTGAATGTGTATAAGCTGAACAACGTCCGTGAGCTGTTTGCTTCAGTTTTTTTGCATTTTGTGCAAGAAGCAAGCACGTCTGCAAGAAAAAAAGCGAGCTACTTTCAATTTTAGTTTTTAAAGCAAACTTAAGGTGTAATGTCAATTTGTTTATTCCATATTTAACTTCATTTATGTCGTTTCTAAATGTTTTGTTTCTATATACAAAAAATATAGTGTTGGAAATTGGTAATATTCTTAGTATTTTTGGGTGGCTGAAGCATATTATCTGTATTACCAGTATTCTCTATAAGAAAATATGTTTTTCCAACCACAGATCAATTTCGTATGCCGAGGTAGCACTGTACAAATAAACAGGATGTGGATATTAAGATATTACAGGGATAGGGTAAAAAAAAAAATGAAGTCACTACAAAACAGGAGGGTAGAATAATAAGTTGCAAAACAGAATACCTAAAGACCTATGATCACAGTACACTATCGCAAGTGGATAATCTAAGAACTGTAAGGTGGACACACAGAGATGGGAATCGAGCCTGGCCGGGAATCGAACCCGGACCCTGGAGGTGCAAGGCGACAGTGCTAACCACTACACCACCGTGCTGTTAAATTATAATCATTTATACAATTATATACTTAAGTGTACATTCAAAGAGCTTCACCTGCCTTTTGTGGCCTTTAAAATAAAAGGAAATGGGTATTTTATTTGAGGCATATCTTTGAATGAAGTAATCTGGATTAGTCATATGCACAGTAAGGGGTGACTTACAGTTAGTGTTAAGACTCATTTCTCTTTTAAAAAAGAGTATCTTTAACATTTTCAGGCAGCGCTGTGCACATTTATTACTCCAGTAAGACAGGAACAGCAGCAGTCCTTTGGGTATCTCTAATGTATCTTTTGGTATCTCTTATAACATCACAATGAATGCCTGTGGAATTTAAGAAGACAAATGAAGAGTTGAAGCGCTTCAGTGTCCTCAAAATGTGTTCACATGTAGCTCAGAATGATCTCAGGAGACCATGAATAGTAAAATTGCCATCGTCATTATGCCGTATTAATATGGTTTAATAAATCAATTATATTAGTGCATATTCTTACATGCATTAATACAGTTTCCCTTTGTAATTAATAAAGTACTCTATCTATCTGGTCAAAAGTATGAGGACAACTTCACTGTCATTGGACAGGGAGGACACTAAAGGACACTAAATCTGTTTCCCAGAAGGCTCCTTGGTCAGCTGACTCGGATGCCCAGCTGAACCGAGGAGGCTCATGAGCATTAGCATAAATACCCGTTTGTTCTGGGAAACTGGGTCAAGCATTAATGTAATTTAATTTCAGTTCTGTTAAGTGGACTTTTGTTTTGTTCTGTTTTAGTTTGGTTTACTTGTAGTTGGCCTTTTGGAGATTGTAGTTATGTTTGCATCTGGAGCTATTTAAGTTATGTTTGCACTTGTTTAGTCTATGTCTCTTTGTCTCTGTGTCTCCTAGCAGGATTAGCCTCTAGGAGAATTAGCCTTTTGTGCTTACCATTATGTGTGAGTAACTTCCTTTGCATGTCTAGATCTTAGTCTGTATAAATACTAATGAGGGTGCTACTAACATGTTTAGATCATAGCCGGTCTAGTCTTCGAGTCTGCCTAGTCTCCTCGTCTGCTTAGATCGTAGTCTGTTTAGGTACTAACCCATTTAGGAACTAACCTTCAGAGTTCTTAGTCTGTTTTATACCTAGTCTGTTCATCCCTTGGTTCTTAGGCTACTAGCCTGTTTAGCAATTGGTCTGTTTAGCTACTAGCTAGCTTAGCAGCCAAGGGGCGTAACAGCTAGTCGACTTAGCCAAGCCTGTCTTGTGTTTGTTTATCCCTTGCATGCATAGTCCCTAGTGTTCAGTCCGTTAGGCTGTTTAGTGTGTCTTGTCTTGTCTGGTTCGTATCCCCTGTCTGTATTGTATTAGTGTGTGTGTAATCCCCAGTCTGTGTTTGTGTTTTGAGTTCTCTTTTTATAGCATGCTCCACGTTTTTAACCAACTTCCTTTGTTCATGTTTGTTTCGATTATTGTTTATTAAAGACTCTTTTGTTTCACTGCATCCCCTCTGCGCCTATGCCTCAACACTATGCCCAGTCCAACACCTAACAGTACGTGACATTTCCAGAAAAGTCAGGGAAATTATAAAAGCAAAGGAGGACTAAATCTATAAAGTCATGTTGCCATATTATTAAACATGAGCCACCACCAAAAATATGTGAATTATTTATTTTTTCCAGACAGAGACTGTGGTTTGAACTGGAAAGGTAGGTGCACGACTAAGAAAAAAAGCAAAGGTGTTTGTGCAATGACAGGATTGTATACACAATGTGGATTCATTGAATTTTAATGCGACATAATGATTCAGCACACAATAAAGAGCAAATGATTAACATTAATGGCCTGATAATCCCGGTAACTATGTCATAGTTGGATGGAAATCTATGATTGAAGTCAATAATGATATAAAATGAAAATAAATAAAAACTTTCAGTGGTACAAGTTCACTGAGACATGTAGAAGATCTGATATACTGTATTGTAGTACACACACATTTGACCCAGTTGTACAAGGCTGATGTGGAAGAACTCAAGTGGCCTTCATAAAGCCTCAACCTTAACCCCAGTGAACACTTTTAGGGTCAGATGGAACTTCAACTTTGCCCTAGGACTACTCCCTTGAACATTGATGTACAGTATGGCCCCAATTCCAACAATCACGTTCTTATATTTTGTACAAAGCCTTTATAGAACAGTGGTGGGTAAAAGGACTAATGGGATGTGTAAAAAGCTGTCCAAATACTTTGGTCATTATGTACAGAGCTCTAGTTGGACCCGAGGTAAAGAATGAGAAGTGCGACATTAAAACAAAAGGTCTTTACCTACAGTATCTACAGTATTAAACGACACAGTCCCTTAATTGTTAGTAAATTCATATACTATGGGTATATCAATAAAACTCAAGCTGGGAGTTTAAAAAGCCAAAACACAGCAGTGATTAAATCCTATATAACAAATAGATATTTACTAGAGATGCAACGATTGATCGACCAGTCACCGGAATCAGACAGGTTTCAGCTTAACCTGCCATGACCGATGATAGGTTGATTATTCTGTGATATAACCGACTCTGTGGCGATCACGCACAAGCTCCCAAGTGGCACATCATAGGAGGCCCTAACATCCTGAGATCCCGAATCTTGATGCATCTGCAGGTGGGACTCTAGGGAGCAGGTTGGTGTACTCAGGCAATCATTAGTATTAAATCCCATAATGTTAATGAAAAATGCATCCATGTATGTGTGTGTGATCATGTGTGTACTGGAGCGTTACATTTTTATGTAAGTACAGTTAATGCTTAATTCCATAAAGAAAGTCTCAAAAAACCAAAGTATTAACATTACACTTTTCTTTCTGCAAAAAAATTTAATAACATTTAAATTCCCAGGCCCACATGTATCAGTTCAGTCACCTGCTGTGTGTTTCCATGATAGATCATTTAATTGTTCTGTAGAAGAAGTAATTTTTCTAATGATTTCAATAATTAGAAGGAGTAATTTTCAAGATAGGCGGCACGGTGATGTAGTGGTTAGCACTGTCGCCTTGCACCTCCAGGGTCCGGGTTCGATTCCCGGCCAGGCTCAATTCCCGTGTCTGTGTGCATGGAGTTTGCATGTCCTCCCCGTGCTTGGTGGGTTTCCTCTGGGTACTCCGGTTTCCTCCCACAGCCCAAAGATATGCAGGTTAGGCTAATTGGCGTTCCTAAATTGACCATAGTGTGTGTGTGTGTGTGTGTGCTCTGCGATGGATTGGCATGCTGTCCAGGGTGTACCCTGCCTCATGCCCTGAGTCTCCTGGGATAGGCTCCAGGTCCCCGCGACCCTAATACAGGATAAAGCGGTATAGAAGATGAATGAATGAATGAATTTTCAAGATATTTAAATTTATTATAAAATGCCCATTTATGGGTAGATAATTAAATCCAGATGTATCAGTTCACAGTGGCCTTATACTGCTTATGCTAACAACTGTAAATGTATTTTACTGTAGAATTTACAGTAATTGCTTTTAAAAGTAAGAAATATGTGACCATTCAGATTATTAGAGCATTATCTAGTCTAGTTAATGGGTTTTCCAGCTCACCATTATTACACCAACTTGAAAGTAAACCTTTTACAATGTTAAAAAAAAACTGACAACAAGAGAGAAAAGCTACATAAATATCTGTAAAAGGATGTCCAATGAAATGTTTATGAAATGAAATATATTTATCTATATCCTGTTGATCAAAACATACAATATATGAACCTTGCTTTATTATAAACATATATATTTTACAGTAAAAAGGTTGGAATGAACAAACATGGCGACACTTAGATGGAGCTTAATTTCCATGTTGACATTTAAGATAGTACTTATGTTCCGCCAACTGTTCTGACATGCACATTTGTCGCTGTGCAGCAGTAAAGATAAATCATACAGGTGGGGATGATTGCGGACCTTGTTACACAACAACGTCTCTAAAATTTCTGACATCTTTGCCTTGTCTGCTGACAAGACTGCCCCGAGGGTTACACGTCGCATTAAATTCTAAGAAAATGCACATGTACAGCAAACAAATGCAGGATTCATTAGGTAGCCATTGTGTGTGTGTGTGTGTGTGTGTGTGCGTGTGTGCGCACGCGTGTGTGTGCATGTGTAGGCATAGCTAAAAGCAACTAGTGTATATTTCTACACCTAAGAATGAAGACAAATGCATTTCCAAAAAGGTATGATGATCGATGGATACTTTTGAGTAGTGGTTTTTATGAATGTGTTAATACAGTCCTAGACAAGGGTCAACAATTTACAGTTATGGTCCTAACACTGTAACTGAAGTCTATTCTTTTTCTTGTGTATAAAATAATTTATTGATGTTCTTGGTGGGTTTCCACCGGGTACTCCAGTTTTCTCCAGAAATCCAAGGACATGCAGATTAGCCTAATTGACGTTCCCAAATTGGACATATTGTGTGAATGTGCGTTTGTGTGTATGTTTGTGTACACCCTTCGATGGATTGGCACCCCATGCAGAGTGCTTCTGACCTCGTGTCCTACTGTAAATCTCCAGGGAGAGACTCCAGGCCCTCCATGACCCCTGTATACAGTATAACAGGATAAAGGGATATAGATGACGATGTCCTGCTTCAACAGAATGTACAGTGTCAAGTAAGAGTAAAAGTTTTTTAAAATTAAGGTTATGACCAAATCCTAATCAATCCAAACTCTGCCTATTTGAACAAACAGGCCTATCTATTCATCTAACGAATAATACCAGACAGGCAGCTCAGTCGACCAGCAGCACTAGAAGAATCAAGTGTATTACTGTAAGTGCAAGTTACTACCCTGGTTCTGTCCTTGGCATGATATGACACCAAGCACCTGTGTGACAGAGGACAATCAACACATCGAGTGTCTGCAGGTGTGAATCTTACCCATTGTACACACACATATTCAAGGTGAAAGCACAAAAGTGAACAATATACACTTGCTGACGGAGTTGAGCGCCCACGCATACCAATGAATCAAACACATGGTGAAGTTCTGCTAGTGCAGCGCGCGCGCGCGCATGTGTGTGTGCCTGGGAAGGATCATCGCCTGCTACTATCTCTGCAAGCCCGTGCTTATTTTACTCACACTCCTTTTGGGTGTTACATCTGGCACCCTGCGTGAGTATCATGCCACGCACGAGGAGGTGTTAGAGATTGCAGCTGCCACCTCTTCCAAGTGTGTGTGTGTGTGTGTGTGTGTGAAAAAGTGACAAAAAATCTGTGCCTATCCTTCCTTAATATCCTTTTCTGTCTCTCCTGTAAAGATATTAATTTTTTGGTAGCTAGATGGGTATAATGTGAAGCACTTTCACAGGTTGCTGGAACATTGCAAGTTTTTTCATATTAGCAAAAGACCAGGTCATGTTGTTTTCAGATGTTTGTCTAGGTGAATCAGGATGAAACAGGGTGACATCTGTAAAAATATTAAGTTAGCACTCTCGGAGTCATCTACAGTACCTGCATGGAAGTCGATCTGGGAAATGGTGATTAAATGAATATGACTAAGAGGCAGGTACAGTATTTTAACTTTAAAAAGGATATTTCATATTAGAAATCTGTCTTTGTTTAGAACGTTTAAAGCCAATAGCATTTAAAATTGACCTCATAGACATAATACACTCTTGATTTGTGTTCACATTGTTGTCATGTTAAGCAGGAAGAAGTCTGTACAGTAATGGAGTATGATGAGTACAGTGCAAAGAGAAGAAGCACTTTAGGGTTTATTTTCCTGCTTTGCTTAATAATTATTGCTCTTTGTCTGGGATTAAATTAAATCAGAATCTTAATGTGTTGGGTTTCACACAGAGAGTATAAGAACTGGACAAACCCTGCATGACGTCATCAATATGTTTTCCAAAGAGCGGTTTTGAAGCTCAACTGTGGGATCGCTGGTCATTGCCATGTTGCCTGAAGCTGATTCCATCTAATCCTCAGTTAATCCATGAATTGGCAAATGGGCAGAACAAACTGAGCCTTGCAGCTACTTCCCTCAGTTACCATGATTTACTGTAGCTTAGCTGGTGCAAAATGACTTTGCATTTAATTTAACTCTACCATCTATACCCTGTCTCAACACCTACATTTCTTGTTCATTCACGTACAACAATTCCAGTTGTCTGGTTACATATGCATAGTACTGTATGTAGTTTGACACCTGTATTGTACTCAAATTTGCAATACCCGCAATTATTTATAATTTTATGGCACCCGTACAATTGTCATGAATGGGAAATCATGAAATCTAGATAGGGAGAATAAAACTGTTTTTGCTGGAAAACATGTTTATTTCTGTTGATAAGTTGGACATTTTAATATGGGGCTACTGTATGTGGGGATTGACTCCTTTTCAAAGCCTAGTGTTCATTCAAGGAACTGCATGTTTTGGTACATCTGCATTGGAACAAATTTTTCAGAACTGGAGATTGTCCCTCATGTAAGTGTAACTTTTTTTTTTCAATAATGCTTTGTACCTGCTTTATCCTGGATCTGGAGCTTATCTCACTGTGAGGCAGTGGGTCATCTAATGTCAAACTGGATTGTCATGTTAATTGTGTAATTCCAGGAAATTACAGTGATCAAAGGTCACTTAAACACTGTTCTACCATAACAATCAACAGTAGAAATCACACCTATCTTTAAGAGTCAAAATAAGAGAAATTTTACTAGCATGTAAGATTCAACTTTGAAGCAATGGGAAAAAAGTAATCTGGTCTTATGGGTCCAGTTTGACCCAACGGCTGGTTCAGGGTAAGAAGGGAAACTTATGATGCAATGCACCCATCATGCATAGTGACTCAGCAACATTATGTGGCAATACAATTAAGGCCTTGTTCACACGGGCGTTAAAATCGACCGTTTTTCTGCCGTTCGTAGCGTCCGGTGAGCGTGGACGAAGCGCCGAGGGTTTTCTACACATAGGAGTCAGTGAGAGTGTTCCGGCTGCGCGTTTATACGGTGTTAAAAAAACGTTGCATGCAGCTTTTTCTTGGCGTTCAAATCCCAACGAACGCAAGAAAAACACTTCTAGTTCGTTTTCTCCGCGTCCATTTTATGCTTCGGAGGACCGGATATATCCCATGATCCTACTGTACATGCTATACAGTACATAGGGAAATGCGGAAAAAAGGCAAAAATAAAATGCTTAAAAAATAAAACTTGCGCGGAAATGTTCGCATTTCTTCATAAACCACAAAAAACTTCCTTTAATCCGATGTTGTGCAGTCAGAGGGTGAACCCAGTAGCGGCTGCGATTTTTTTCCTCTCCCTACGTCGCCGTATTATTTTTAAAAATATTTTTATATATTATTTAAAAATATAATAATTTAATTAGAATTTTTAAAACAATAAGATTCATGTCTAATATAGCAAAATGGTCCATATTAAAAGGAGTCACCTCAAATAAAATGACAAGGGCTTTCATATCCAGTTCCCGACACACTGCCCCCCACAGGTTAAACACACAAACTACAAATTTGGGCTGCAGGCTGTCGTTAGACAGAGATAAACACATTCAATTCAACACACGAGCAGAGCGGCTGCTCGACCACTGCTACACTTCCTTCCGGAATGCGTACAAAGCCCTCCCCCGTGCCCCATTCGGCCAATCAGATCACCGCTCCATTCTGCTTCTGCCTGCCTATAGGCAGAAGTTGAAACAGGAAGCTCCAGCTCTAAGGGAGGTGCACTGTTGGTCGGACCAATCAGATTCCATGTTACAGGACTGTTTTGATCACGTGGACTGGGAAATGTTTCGAATAGCTGCAGACAACATTGATGAATACGCAGACTCAGTCTGCGGATTTATCAGGAAATGTGTAGATGATGTTGTACCATCCAAAACAGTGAAAATTTATCCAAACCAGAAACCATGGATAAACAGTGATGTTCGCATGGCACTGGCAGCACGGAACTCTGCCTTTGCCTCTGCTAACACATTGGAATATAAACACGCCACCTACCAACTCCGGAAGACTATTAAATCTGCGAAACGCGAGTACAGGGACAAAGTGGAACAACAATTTAATGATCCTCGAAGAATGTGGCAGGGACTGAATACAATCGCAGACTTCAGAGGGAAAACCAGCACACCGCAGACCACGGCCTCTCTGTGTGAGGATCTAAACGTATTTTACGCTAGATTCGACACAGCGAACACCACGAAACTGGACAGCGAACTTCGCATCATAGATGACGTCAGTGCGCACACAGTGTCTGAAGAAGATGTAAGGAAGTGCTTCAGACAGGTGAACACACGCAAAGCCGCTGGTCCTGACGGAATCCCCGGCCGTGTCTTTAAATCATGCGCGGCTCAGCTGGCTGGAGTGTTCATGAACATCTTCAACCTCTCCCTCTCTCTGTCTGTAGTTCCAGCCTGCTTCAAAACGGCCACCATAGTCCCTGTACCCAAATCTTCCACCATCACATCCCTGAACGACTGGCGACCAGTAGCCCTGACCCCCATCGTGAGCAAATGCTTGGAGAGACTGGTCAGGAACTTCATCTGCTCTGCGCTGCCGGACTCGTTGGACCCTCTACAATTCGCATACCGCCACAACAGGTCCACTGATGACGCCATAGCCCTGACTCTACATACTGCCCTCACCCACCTGGAGAAGAAGGATACGTACAGTATGTGAGAATGCTGCTTGTAGACTATAGCTCCGCATTCAACACCATTGTTCCCTCGAAGCTGGACAGGAAACTACAAGATCTAGGATTGAGCAGCTCTCTCTGCAGCTGGATTCTCAACTTTCTGTCCGACAGACGCCAGATGGTCAGACTGGGCAGTATCACCTCATCCTCTGTCACAATGAACACTGGTGCTCCACAGGGGTGTGTACTGAGCCCTCTACTGTACTCACTCTACACATATGACTGCATGGCCACTAGCAGCTCCAACATCGTTGTGAAGTTTGCGGACGACACAACAGTGGTGGGTCTTATCACCAACGGCGATGAGACGGCATACAGGGAGGAGGTCAGTGCCCTGACACATTGGTGCCAGGAGAATCACCTCTCCCTCAATGTCGGAAAGACCAAAGAGCTGATAGTGGACTTCCGGAGGTGTAGAGTTGCACATTCCCCCATTATCATCAACGGCGCTGCTGTGGAGAGAGTGAGCAGCTTCCGCTTCCTGGGTGTTCACATTGCAGAGGATCTCACTTGGTCAGTTCACATTAACAAAACAGTGAAGAAGGCGCAGCAGCGACTCTTCTTTCTCAGAAGACTGAAGAGATTTGGCATGAGCCCCCGCATCCTCAGGACCTTCTACCGCTGTGCCATCGAGAGCATCCTCACTGGATCAATCACAACCTGGTACGGCAACAGCACCGCCTACAACCGCAAAGCTCTGCAGAGAGTGGTGCGGTGTTCCGAGAGGATAATTGGAGGTGAGCTTCCCTCCCTCCAGGACATCTACAGGAAGCGGTGCCTGAGGAAAGCGAGGAGGATCATCAAAGACTCCAGTCACCCCAGCAACAACATATTTAAACTGCTCCCGTCAGGCAGGAGGTATGGCAGTATCCGGTCCCGAACCAGCAGGCTGAGGGACAGCTTCTATCATCAGGCCATCAGACTGCTGAACACTGACCAATAGGTCTTCATAGACACTACACGGTCACTTTACACTGTCACTTTATAGTCACTAAGCCACTTTCCACTCCATACTGCACATAATTGCCTTTTTGCACAACATTCATTGCGGACATTCTTATACATTATACACAAGTAGACATACTCTCACAAACGTGTGTGTATGTG